>MJUU01047875.1:45797-96331 GCA_002080025.1 Modiolus philippinarum | reverse complement strand
TAATGACCGATTAAAATAAAGAATATAAAAGGAAACACTTACAATGGCTGAAAACACAGTCACATATCACTATGTATTAAGGAACTGCACAAGCAAAAAAAAACAACAAACAAAAGACAAACGTCAACAACGATAGGAACTCGGGACAGTCGCACTTTGTACCGGCACTAGCAAAAGCCAGCGGTAGGATTAAACCGGTAAATATGTACCCAAACATCCCGTTTCTCCGTCCCTATAGTATAATAAACACAGCAATAAAACCCAATACAGGTAGACTACTTACTCCATGATCACAATCTTGAAAAGGAAAAGGGACAAAACTTAATTTTGAAAAACAGGTCGAGGAGTCTTCGCAGCCTTTTGTGCTGGTAAACACTGTTGCACTACATAAGAACAATCACACTTAATACTTCCAGAGCCAAAATATGCCAATTATGACAGGAAGCCACAATATACTTTACACTAAAAAAGACAATGGCATAAAGTGCACAAATACATATAACACTTTGCATGCAAATTGATATCAAATTCCTCCTCAATAACTTAACGTCAAAATTCTTGTATTTGATTTATGTACGGACGTTTACCTCGATATATTCTTGTTCAAAAGTCAACGAAAATATTGAACAGCCAAATGTTAATCAACGAACCACCAATGACCATTGGCTATTTTTAAAGGTATTTTGTCAAATCTAAGACACCGAAGGGTAGAATTTTTAGTTTTGGGTAAAGTTTGCAGAGTCTGAGATTATTGTAATCTTACCCGATGGTGTGTAAGATTTTAAAATCAATCCGCCAAAAATACGATTTTTGTACCATTTGAAAAATAACTGACGTTCCCAAAATCCTAGAAACTCGCATGTTGAACTCCACTGGGTTTAGAAAATTCAACTGTTTGTGTTCCCTTTAATCGACCCTTTAGGTCGCCCAGGAACGTCAGAAGTCCGGTAAACAGAAACTGTTTTGAGGTTATAAATATGAGAAAAATTATCAAACACCGCTGAAAATGCAAGATTGAAAAACCTCAAACACCCCACGTAAAATATCAATAGATTTCTGACTCGGCAAGCCTCGTAAGAGAAATTTTGAAATCTTACCCTTGGGTGACTGAGATTTCTCAATCTTGCACTTTTACCTGTGTAAGATACTTATAATCTCAAATGGCTAAAAAAAAAAGGCACTGGCTGTCTTTAATGATTTCCCGACTCATCTATTTATCCAAGGTGATACGTCCCTTCTAGCAATTCCAAAAATCTGGAATCTTTTGCTTATTCTCTCGTTCGCCAAGTTCAGCTCGGGAATAGACACTATTTCTAACATTCGTGAAAAATCATTATTATCTTTTATATAAAGTATCAGTCTTATTGGTAATACATTGACTCGATAAGTGCCCTGTGGTATTTTAATTGTTGTGATGTGTTCTATTAACCCTGTAAGACCACTGTACTTCACAATTTTATATCCGTTGAAGATCTCGCATATATAAGCAATAAACTAGAGGTACTGTGGCCTGGAGGGCCACAAAATGATACCCCCCACTCCCCATGGGAGTAGAAGATCCCTAATATAATTTGTCATAAAAAATAGTTATTATTGCACAATTCCCGGTAAACAGGAAGTGGAAGGTCGGCAATCCTGAAATCGCTACTTGCAGTATAAGACATCATTCTGAATTTGCACACAACATTTCAAGTTGCAGTGATAGGTAGTTACTGAGAAAATTCTTACCAAAATTTTCTAAGATTGACATAAGATCTCGAAATTAACCAAGTCGGTAAACATGAAGTAGATGTCCGACAATCCTTAAATTACTACTTGCAGTAAAGGACATCATTCTAAACTTGCATACAAAATTTCAAGTTGCAGTGATGAGTAGTTACTGTGAAAACTGTTACCAAAATTTTCTACGATTGACAAAAGATCTCGAAATTAACTAAGTCGATAAACAGGAAGTAGATGTCCGGCAATCACGAAATTGCTACTTGCGGTAACGGACATCATTCTAAACTTGCATACAAAATTTCAAGTTGCAGTGATGAGCAGTTACTGAGAAAACTATTACAAAATGTTTCTAAAATTGACCAAAGAACTCGAAAATTAACTAAGTCGGTAAACAGGAAATAGATGTCCGGCAATCCTGTAATCGCTACTTGCAGTATAGGACATCATTCTAAACTTGCATACAAAATTTCAAGTTCAGTGATGAGTAGTTACTGAGAAAACTGTAACCAAAATTTTCTACGACTGAGAAAAGATCTTGAAAATTAACTAAGTCGGTAAACAGGAAGTAGAATTCCGGCAATCCTGAAATCGCTACTTGCGGTATAGAACATCCTTATAAACTAGCATACAAAATGTCAAGTTCCAGTGATGAGTATATACTGAGAAAACTGTTACGAAAAATTGTTTGCTATCACAGACAGACAGACGGACAGACAGACAGACGGACAGAGTGATTCCTATATAACCCCCTGAACTTCGTTCGTGGGGGGTATAAAAACATGGACGTGGGGTAGGTCAGCAACTAGAAATAAAAACCACTTAAAAGTACTAGGGATCATTTAGAACTTTCTGTGGAGGATAAACGCAGCTTCTTGTTGAACGCCTTACGGTTACTTCAAGATAAACAACAACAAAGGCGGTGTTGTATTGCTTAATTTAACGATATATATGTTGCGATATTGTCTAATGTGCATTTAGGCCATATCATTTAAATTTTGTTCCTCAACTTTTTTGAATTCCTCATTTTCACATGAAAACAAAAGTGTAATTATTACAAAATATCAATATTACTAAAAAAAATACCTAATCATTACAATGAAAAGTAATATAATTTTACTTTTTTTCAAAGACTTATGCAGTATATTTGTGATGGAATTTGTTCTCATACGTCAGGTACAGCAGGTAAAATTCTCCATTATTTCTTATGGTCCCGGAGAAAAACCCCAAAAAAGGTAACTGGCAATTTATTGACTTATATTTAAATTCAATTCATTCTTTCAATAATACTTAATATTGTCAATTGCCATGTCAGAATTTTCTGAACTGAAACCAAATAAAAATTATATAAACGTTTCAGAAATTATTAAACATGTATTTAAATATAAGTTTTAATAGAAACAGTTCCTTTTATTTATTGTCTAACTTAATTTTATTCGACAATATTTGCAAGTATTTCTTCTTTTTTTATATATAAATTTTGCACTCCCTTCAGCTTAGTTTCTCATCCCTGAAAATGCAGGAAAGAATGTGAAACTTTTAAAGATTTTTTTAAACATAGAAACAAATAAACATACTTTTTTCAATTCTATGGGGACACATATGGTGGACCTCTATTTGCAATTCTTCTGAAGACAATATATTGTACGTTACATGTACGTTTTAATTGAATATTTTTGTCTGAACTGAGTGTTCTTTGATCAAAAATATCATTTATAAGTAAATTTAACGTATGTAATACATAATGGAATAGACATTTGAACTGATTAATATAATCAGATCGTCTAATCTTTCAGTTGACGTCCAAATAAGAAATCACAAGTTTTAATAAAGGTAATTTTTGCTTCAGTAGGAAATTAACAAGCTAAATATTTTTGCAATCGTAAATATAGTACATGTAGCATGCGTGACACTTATTTTAATCGGTGTTTTCATATGAGTTAAATTAGACAAGTTATAACTGTGTTTGCAGAGCGAAACACAAAAGTCCTCAAAACGAACCCCTTCATCGGATTTCTGGGTATTATAAGACCCCCTATCAAAAAATTTAGCGGAGATTCCCCTTAAAGTAAACGTTATACATAGAGTGGTAATTAAAACATAGCATGCAGCAAAACACGTTTTCTCAAATTAATAGGTTTCTGGCTAGGTTTTCATCGAAATCAAATGCTCTATTATCAACAGCAAGTTGGCATACCAATGGGCACTAATTGTGCTCTTCTACTCGCATACTTGTTTTTACATTCTTAGGAGACTGAATTTCTTCTTTCTTCGTAAAATAAAAGATGCTTGATCCTTCAATCTCAGTTATATATTTATTGATGATGTTCGTTCCATCAATAGGGTATCTTTTGCTAAATGGACTCCATTTATATATCCACCAGAACTAGAGGTAAAGAAAATGACAGACACCACAAGATCGGCATGTTTTTTTACTCACATCTGGAATTTGACGAAAATGGTCATCTCAGTACTAAACTTTACGACAAAAGGGGCGAATTTTATTTCAAAATTATCAATTTCCCCAACATGAAAGGTAATATTCTGACTTCTCCTGCTTTAGGCGTTAATGTTTCACGATTGATTCGTTACGCGAGATCTAGGACAATATATGAAGACTTTCTCATTAGACATAGTTATCTCTGTGCCGCCTTATTAATCAAGGCTTCAAAAAATTCCGTTTCACACGATGATTAAAAGAATTATTCAAAAGATATCAGTCCTTTGTGTAAAAAATCGAAGTTTCAGTCCGAACTCTGATTAGGAATCCGTTGTTTACTTAGTATTGGGAGGGTCATTTGTTTGAAATGTCTACGACCTTTTAATATCAATTGCTGTTGAGTTGCTACCGGAAATAACCGCAATGGAAGTTTAGGTTTTTGAATGCCATAAAACTGGTTTAACCCACAATTTCTTTTGAAATGCCTGTACCAAGTCAGAACCATTGCGTTCGACAATTTTTGCGGTGGTTTCCACCTGATTTGTCTTTTTGTCTCATGGACTTACGCTCTTTTTTTAATTTTGTTATTTCCCCCTCAATTACAACCAGTTTTATGCCACTTTTCATTGGTAGTACATATAGCTGTGATTAAAAATACAATTACCGGTATTAATGATGAATTCTTTAAATTCCCCTTTTAATGTTGTTCATATATATTGCAGATATCAAAACATATCTTAGAAAAGAAAACATGTTTTTCCTAATATTTCAAGTTCATTTATCAAAACGGGAATCGAATAATTAGTGCAAATGCTTCCTTTAATTAAAGCCAATACTTAAATAATAGGTCTTTGAAACTTCCAAGGACATATACCGAAAATGGAATCAAATATCATTGATAATATTTGTGTAAATGTCTGTTGTTTTCAGAAAGTTGCAATGCACTAATATGTCTTTCAGACTTTAAGGATATTCACCAAAATACAAAAAATACCGAAGTTGCATGGAAACAGTAAATTTCGTTATGCTGTACACGTGTTTCAAGGAGTTACCTCTCATCAGCAGCATTAAAGTAAAATAATAGGGAAAGCCATAATCCAAAAGTAGTCCAGAAAGAAGTACTCACTTTCAAAAATATCGAAAAGGGAAGCCAAATCCAGTACCAAAGATATCTACCGAGTGCCATACACGGAATGAAGCCTCGGTATTTTTAAGTGTTTAGAATTTTGATAAAGCAGTAAATTTCTATAACACCCAAGGTAAAATTTTCATGTCAGACAAGTCTGACTATTGACCAAAATTTGAATCACATTTTGCAATTCTAGGTATTCAGAATATTGAGTTTTACCACACACTTCCAAAAATCTTTTTTGTACTAAAATTTCAAAATATATAAGCATTCGATATGTTTAGGAAATTTGCAAAAAGTTGGTACCGGAATAAAAAATCCAAGAGCTTATACATGAAATTAATAAACAGAAATATAATATTTTACGAAAGAATAAGGATTAAATGAACATGAGACCATTACACATATGTTGACTCCAACTGCAATAATTTTAATGAGCTGTATGGCCATTTAGTAAATTAATTCCTCATTAGCAGCACTAGAACCCAAATATAGGAAATCCATAATTTCAAATAATGTTTAATATGCATAAAACCAAACGAAATCCGAAGTATTTGTTTTAAAAGATTCAGCAAAGTTCTGAGAATCTTTATAATTTAATTTGGTACTAAAGTCTAATGGTTTATGTGGATGCCACCTAGGTAAATCATTTGTAAATCGGGTATGTGCTAGAGGTGGATGACCTATGTTACGGGTTACATACTCTTGTTTAAGTAGCCTATTTGTGAGTGCCTGGCTTTGTTAAGGAATTCACTGTATCGGCCACAGGCCTTTGAAGAGCAAATTGGTTGGGAGACGTAAACTCCATTTGCCGGCGCTTCAGGGAATTTTGCTACAAAGAAAAGGGAAGTTAACTTTAGGAAAAGTGAAGTCATCGCGTATTTCATACAGTTTAATTTGTAATTTACCGATGTTGTCAATTTCAAGATAATGCTCAGAGAAAGAAGCCGATGTTTAAGTGTTTGTAGTATTCCTAATTTCGATCTCTATTTGATAGAAAAAAAGAAGAAAGTCGCCAAACGAGGGTTTTTAGTGACAAAATATCACCTATACAATATTTTGTTTTTTGTTGTTTTTTTATCTATTGCTTTTTGTTTTTTTGTTTTTGTTTTTGATTTTTTTTTTGTTTGCTTGTTTATTCTTTTTTTGTTTTTTTTTTTTTTGTTTTTTTCGAAGAAACGCTTCGATTACTTCAGCCTTATAAGAGTGAAAAAACAGGTCTAACATTCCAATCACTTCTTCATCATCCTGTATACATTTTCTTCGCTTCGTTGTCACCAATTAAGCTTTTTCCCTACCGATAACAATGTACCTACATCTCCGTTCAACATTTTATGGGAAAAAACATCTATGAGTTAAATCTTCCAGCCGAAATTTCAGTTGTTTATAAGGAATGGTAGTATTAAGTATGAAGAAGTCAAAAGTTTTAATGCTGTTAAAGTGTGATAATGATCTGGAGTTTAATATGTCAAGTAGATCTTTAGAGTTTTTCAATATCAACATTTCATTTACGCGGCTTCTTGAAAAGCAAATATCACAATATTTTAAAAGGCCCTCATTATCTTGAATTTGACTTTTGTGGTGAATTGGGATAGGTTTTTTATATTAACTGTCTGTTTATTTTTATAAATACACATACACGATTTGAAAATTTTACGATTGATCTTCAACAAAATATTACAACTGACAGAATTATTTTACACATTAAGTTTAAACCGTTTTATTTAACGTAGCTGCAAAAACTCTTTAGGAGTAAAAAAAAGAGAAAATTTTATGATTAATTGGTACACATATTGAATATGAACTGATTGTATCACATTCTGGCCAACTATTTCATCCCGAGCAACGAATCTTTAAAAGCAGGTCTGCTTAGACTTAAGGAAGCTCACTCCTAGCATTGTTTATATCAAGTATTTCTTAAAACTGACTTAAGGGGGTAGACCTGGGGAAGCCTACAATTTTCAAATCGTTTAATTTTCTTTATATTTTCAGTATTAAAACTACACATGTTCATGTCGACTTGCAGCAATTTTCAACAATTTTTACCTTCCCGTTTTATGTCTAGAGGTCATCAAAGATACCTTGTTTCCTGACATTATTTGGTCCGTTCAGGACTTGATTATTGTGTATAAAATTGGCTCTAATTAAATTTGTATTTGATTTAAAATCATTTCAAATGCAAAATCTGTAGTTTAGACATGTGTGAAAGTAAGCATGAATAATGATAGTAAATTTAACTAGCTTTAACTGAACTACATGGGTGTTCTGAATAGCAGAGGATGAAATTTTTACTCTCTTTTGATCATTATTAAACACTTCTTGTAAAAAATTCTGTCGTTTGATTTTCACCAAAAACTGAGAATAGAAAGTAAATTTGTATATGTAAGATATATTAAAATTTTAGAAAATTAAACCGTCCCATTTTTTCTTTATTTAGAATAAAATGGGTAAAAATCAATAAAATTGCTGAATCTGTATTATAAATTACCTCCTTCATTATCTTTGGACAGCATTGCAAAAATGAGGAGTAAAATGCACTCATTATAAATAACTGGATGTTGGGTATTTGTTTTCATGACAAAATTAATATTTATTTGCTGTGTGGAAAATATTTTAAAATTTTGAAAATACCTATTGTAATGATTCTATTTGTTTGTGTAAGTAATAAAAAAGTGAAAAACAGAGTTATCTCCTCCTACCCCAGGTCTACCCCCTTAAATTATTGAAGCATTGTATACTTAATGAAATAGTGAAAAATATATAAGTCCATGTGCTTTAACCGGAGATAGACAACATTAAAAATTTTGCAGAAATTGATTTTTCTGTGTTTTCCCGTAAATTATTATCAGGACTAGTTTTTGTCTAAAAGCTAGGAAGTTATATGAAACTTTATTGAAAACTTGTCAGGTGTCTTAATTTGATTTATAGAAGACATTCCTGAAAAATAGAGAGGGATCTGTGTGCAAAGTGTTTTAAGCCATTGAACTGGAGAAAACCAGAATTCCGAAATCTGATACAAATTCAACAATGTGATGACTGAGCTATTTTATCACATCATTTGAAAGATTGTTAACCATTCAGGGGATGTGGTATAAACAATGAAATTATATGGAGTTAATAAACATGAAACACAAACAAAGAACAACACCGAGCTTTGATCGTACATTTGTATCTAATAGTAAGCTTGGAATGGTCTATGCACCGGTCTTAGCAGATTTAATCGCCAGATGTAAAAACAATATATCCATTTTTCTATTTACTTATCGTCAGCAAATGTTTAATCAACTGAAAAAAAGATTTCTTGCAGTCACTCTCATTAGTTGCCGGACAAAAAAAAAGATTGAAATATGACAATTACAAAATATAAACAACGGAAGGAAACTCATAGAGTCAATTTGAAGAAAACTTGGCAAAATGAAATCATTAGATGTGGACACTATAAACAGGTTTATTGCCCACATCTGAACATTTTATACAGCCAAATTTTTCTTACAATATCGACTTTATGAATGCATTGTGTTTGTTAATTTTTTGTTTTTGTCCACTAACTTGAGAAACTATTTCTTTTGTCGAGCACACGGAGAAGAGATTGTTAGAGCCTTTTCCTAGTATAATAATTTATGTTTGTTGACGATTGAAAAGAATTGATATTTGGAATTTTAAATGAATGTTTTTATGTAATATAAGGGGACAACCATTTGATTTTTTTTTTAGGGGGGGAGGCTTGGGCGATTTTGTAAATAGATAAATAATAATTTAATCTTGGTGCCAGTGAAAATAAATATTTTAATCCTACTTATCACAAAAATTGATAATTTTAATGTTGATTTAAAAGATAATGTTTTTGTTGCGAATGTGAATAAATAATTTGATATGACATTTGGTGGAAATGATTATTTTTTTTCGAAATTTTCATGAAAATGCCAAAATCGCCCAAGCCTCCCTTAGAAAATCAAATGGTCGCCGCCTTACACTAATGATTACTGAATACAACGCTATCGCAACTTGTAACCGAGTCTGTGATTTATCTGATCGCACAATAAATAATAAATGTAATTAAATTATGATTTGGTCTTATCAGAGTAAACTATCGGCATTATCGTGCAATAAACAGAAATATAGGCATGAGCATTATATTATAAGCTTCGTCAAAGTTCTTTAATTTTTTTTTAATTTGGTACTAAAATGCAATAATTTATGTAGATGCCACCTAGGTAGATCATCACATCGGGTATGCAGTCTCACGTAGAATATGATTTTGTATATGTACAAATGAATATTGCATAACCAATTCAAAAGAAAGTTCATTTTTACATCATATCATTCATCATTACAAGTATATTAACTACCGCAAATTACAACTAATCTTTTAAATATCATGTTGTTTTCTTGATTATCAAAAGATATGAGACAGTTGCTGTACTTTTAAAAGCAATATAAGCATGTCATTAAACCTTCAACAGATTTAATAAATCTTTATTTGTTGTAAGTTTTTAAGTTATTATTATTATTATAGTAACAGCTTAAATAAACTTTGCACAAATTGGGAAGTATATATATTTTATGTATTGGTTATGTTACATGATTTATAGAAATTTGTCAAAAGGTAATAACTACTTTCATTTTGATCATGCTTATCTTGGTTACTAATGTCAGTTGTGAGTGACGGGGAACCGAACAGTCAGTGTAAAACAAATAAACCAAAGACAATAGTAACATCGAAAAAACGCAGGAACAAGTCACATGAGTAGTACGGCACAGAAAAAAATAAGATGCACACTCATACAAAATGAACAACACCGACCCAATAAAAAAACATGGGTGACGAAAAGTCTAGTCTCTTTGAACATTGTTATATAGAGAAAAAAAAGGATAACAGGAATCACATTTAACGGCTGAAAAACACATTCACATGGCACACTGTACCAAGCAACTGCATAAGATAAAAAAAAACAAATGAGACAAAAGAAAAACGTAAACAGGGAAAGGAAATGGGGGAAAGCCAGGTTGGATACCGGCACTAGCAAATGTAAGCAGTATGGTTAAATCAGTTAATGCCTACCCAAACCCCCTTTCTCTGTCCCGTTTAATTCTAATACAATAAAGTACAAATACAACCCAAAATAAGTAGACTACTAACCCAATGACCACAATCTTGAAAGTGTAAATGACAAAACGTAATTTTGAAAGACAGGTCAAGGGGTGCTCGCCGCTGAACTGCCAGTTAGCTCTAGAAGCCTTGTCTGATGGTAAAACACTGTTGCACTGCGGAGGAAAAATCAAACTAAAAAATTTTCAGAAGATGTTGGTAAAGAATCATCATGTTTTTCGGTATACATTAGCGGTATCAGTGAGAGGTCAGTATGCGTGTAAAACTCTCAGGTCATTTGATTCCAAAGCCAATTTAACCGATACATGCAGGATATTCTGTCAATATCCCCATTAGGTAAATAATGTAAGTTACGTCCAAGTTTTCTTGATCTTGATTCATTTTCTAACAACATATCAGTAAAATCGAGGATAGCAATGCTCGTAATAATAAATAACAAAATAACGAAGTTACTGTTGATTTATTTTCTGCATAAGCGCATTTCAACAACTTGTGTCTCATCAGTGCAGATCAAACCAAAAACATTTGGAAGTCCATGAACCGAAACATGTGTAAAAGCTGATAATGTCTAAATGTGCAAGACAGATCTTAAGTGAATGTCCGTTAGCCAGTGTCTAGATAAAGTAAGAACGATTGAATTGTTTAAAGAATAACTGTGCAATATCCTATAAAATTACTTTGAAAACAGATGGAAAGTTATCTTTTTTGTTCTGATGTGACAACCCTATTCTTGAAGGAACATAGCTTGTACAACTGAAAATGAAACTCAGGCTTCTCAAAAATCTGCAACAAAGAGGTTAGGCACAAGGACAAAATATGCGCACTTTACATCTGTGAAATACTTAAAATGAGCTTAAATGCGTTGTGATTAATAATGTTTAAAGAATTAGAGTTACTCGCCAATAGTATATTTAGCTTTGATTTAAAAAATGAATTATCTGTAAATGGTCTTACTTACATTAAGTGCATATTAAGTAATTGAGAAAACGTTTATTACATTATAATTATGAACAGAGTTTTTGTGGAAATACTCTTAAATGTTTCATACTTTTACAGTTCTTTTTATTGAAAGATAGTATGATAAAAGAGAAAATTAGAATAGGTTAGCATACGCACTTTAGAAAAAAATTCTTACATTATACATATTAACAGAGTTATTTGTAGAAATGCTCTTTAATGTTTAATAATCGAAAAAAATAAATTTTGCAATTATCTTTATTAAAAGACATTACATGATAAACGAGAAAATTAGTTTTTACATCATACTCTTTAGACAATATCAATTTTTCGTTTAATGATCAAACGTTATGCTAAAAAGGTCTTATGCCCACCAGACATGCATTTTAAACTTTAAGGTAAATAAAGTTGTGCCTCTGATATAGTATTTGTCTTGAGTAAAAATTTTTGAAAGGTTACTCAAGGATAAAAAAAAATCTTTAGAATAATTATCATACATTTTCTTTGATCTTAGTAGCAGTCTTTAAAACTTTGCAATTTATTTCACATATCTTTATTTTTCTTTCAAATTTTTAACTAATTTATCATTTAGATTATCACTGTGAAAAAATCACATTTATTTATAAAAAAAGATTGTTTTTAAAAATAAAGCTTAATATGAAATGATTATTTATGTATCTAGATCAAATTCCCTCTAAAACGGGGAAATACTTTAAGATAGATCTTTTGTTGAGCATTGAACCTATATTTTTTACTAATAAACACTAAATAAAGAATTCATTTTCATATATATTTTATTAAAACATTGAATTGTAGATCTAAAAAAGAATTATTTGATCTCCGGAAACATTTTTCTGTACTTTATTCGTTCATTTTGTTTTATGTTTTACCCCCACGATTTATGATCGTTGTTTCTCTCTCGTTTTGATATTCATATTACTTCAAATAAAAGACCATTCCAAATAAATGTAGTGTAAATATCAAAATACCGAAGTTACTGTGAATTTAGTATCTGCATGTGAGCATTTCGACAACTTATATCTCTTCAATGCAGATCAAATTAACACATTAAAGACGATTTTTCTTGTATTTTCCTTTTAAATTTTAAAGTATACAACAATATAATAATAAATAGATTTAATCCACTTATGATCACTTATGTGGACAGGTGTAGACTACAGCCCCATAAATGTGCAAACACAATATTTCCCGGTAAACTGCACGTGATTTTTATCTCGAAGCCATGAAATGGCTGGAGAGATATTGATATGGCAAGAAAAAATCACGTGCCCCGCATGAGGCTTCAAGCCTATTAACAGCTTTAAAAGATGATCTTCGTGCTTCCAATAAAATATAGTGCGCAAGTTCCTTTCAAAATCGGATACATTTAGTATTTTCATTTTCTTGAGTTGAATACAGTAGTGTTGTTTTATTAAACTGAAAACAATATGCATGTTAATCAAATTACTCGTTTTTTTTTTATTCGTTGCTTATAGAAAATGAATGGCTGTCTTATTATTGACCTTTATAAGATGTTTTTATTGGTTTAAAATGAAACATACGATAAACACGTCAGATGTGTATTCACACGGCTGAAGCGATCTATATCTAAAGTTTACATAAGTACACGTGTCCAGAAGCGCGATTAATTTAGTATTATAACATTGAGTTTATTACATTACGTTTATAAATTTTCAAAGTCAGTTACGTATTTATTGTTTTGAGTATTAATTAGTGCTTAATAGATTCAGGGATTGGTGTTCTATAATTGCTAGGCTATGGAATAGCCTAGTTATATAGGTAGTTCTTGGGGTTAAGTGAGAAGTACGCTTGCGTAGTGAGGAGAACGCATGCACTGAAGACTATTGACCAATAGGAATTTCAGATTCTCGAAAATCAAAATGGCGCCCAGTTTCGTCCTGATAAAACGGGGCGGGGTTTAATTTTTCTGTTTTTTTGTGGAAGTTGAAAAGTATTATAAACATTTACTATAGGTGGTACTGGGAACAGGTTTGTAGAGGATGATGGGATTGGTATTGCAATATCGCTTAGCCAGATTTATAAATATAGAAATGATGAAAAGAATAAGAACAGTAATGTATAAATTTAAAACCAGAAGTTAATAAATAAAGATGAGGTATTGTGCAATAATCAATTATATACAAATACTATAAATGATTATTCAATTGTGTTAAACAAAGCGTGATTGTAGTTTATGGAGATACTTAGGCAATGGAGAACGAAAGGTGGAAAGAGATAGAATTGGTTTTTTTGCGGAAGAATAAAGAGCTACCGGTTTTTATTTGTGTGTGCTGTAAAAGGTTTATGTTTCGAAGCCAAGTACACGAGAAAGAATTTAATGCAAAAGATGAGAGGTTGAAAGAAATGTTAAAAGGAGAGGACCATATTGTGTGTAAAACGTGTAACTCTTATGTGTGTAAGGAGGCTATACCTCCTCAAGCAATGATAAATAATTTAGAAATTCTAAAGAATTAAATACGCTAGAACAACATTTAATTTCTCCAGTTTTACCATTTTACAAAATTGTGATTTTACCTAAGAGTGATCAGCGAGCTGTACATGGTCCAGTTGTGTGTGTAAAATCCGACATGATAAAAATAACGAAAAGTATTGATTTGAGTATACAAATACATCATGAGCCACCACACCCTTGTCAAGACAACACGCAATTTTCTAACCAATGCTATTCCATAGCCTAGCGTATCGTTTTTATTTCATAAAAACCATTATCCGATTTATATCATCCACTTATGTTTATAAAGTCCCCTCGTGTTTTCTAGTTATGATTTAAAATATCCATTTAGGTCAAACATGTCCCCATTCATAGTTACAAAAAATCAATAACGAGTCGTTGAAGTGTGTATTCTTAAAATAGTGTAGTAAATGCTTCGTAGCATTCAAAATACAAACATTGCTATTTGTTCGTTCGAATTTTCGCACAAATTGATTATCAAGCGCATTTGGCCAGTTACAGCGATTTTAAAGACTGAAAACTTCTTAAAAGGCTCTCGCTTTGCGGTTGCCTTTTAAGAAGTTTTTACGCCTTTAAAATCGCAATAAGTGGCCAAATGCGCTTGATAATATATAATAGCAATGAAATCATGCGAAATCACACAATCCGATTATTTTCACGTATTACGGACTATAACTTAATACATGCAGACGTATGCAGTAGTTCTTTGGATGACTACGAAGTTTTGCCACATGTAGAATTTCAGGGCTTCGAGATTCAGCTCCATCGGAGCTTTGATTTTTGTCTTACACTAGTGCAAGACAATATGAATCTAACACAGGTGGGTGTGCGAGACAAGGAAATCTCACACACCCAAGGGCAAGATTAAGGTTGTTTCTGACGAGGCTTCGCCGAGTCAGAGACTACCTAATCTTGCCCGAAGGTGTGTGAGATTTACCTTGTCTCGCACCCATACCCGTGTTTGATTTGTTTTCTCACCCTGCCAACACGAATGGACAGTTGCTCATCATTAGACATCATGTTTCGCACTATCAGGCATAACGTTGGATTTCTGTTGACACTAAATAATTCAAAACATATTACATTACACAATTATTTACTTGGCTTACTGTGGCTTTTCATTTGTGTTTACTTATACACTGAAATCGTTGATCTGAAATTTGACCTTCCTGACTTTTGTTTACTTACAGGAGTTACGTCCCCTTTTATGACGTCATAAGATTCGAGCGGGATTTTTTAATGTTGAGTATTACGTTATTTTCAGAATTATCTGGCACATATAATAGGTGTCAAGAGATAAAAAGATACAGTTTTATAAGTCGACCTTGTTGGAAAATGTACTTATTTAAAAAGAAAAAACAAGAAGACAAGTGCAATTTGAATGTCAAGCGGACACAAAAACTGCGGGAAAAAAATCGTGTAGGTGTTCTCACCCAGGCGGGTGGGTGAGACGGAAAATGGGTGGGTGAGACGGAAAAATCTCATCCAGGCATTGACTACATAGAAAGCACTACAGGTAGGGTGAGAAAAGGAAATATCACACCGCTAAAAATAGGAACTGCTGTGTCTCAAAAGTGAGAAAAAGCAATCTTTTTCATTGTTTAACTTTTTGACTACCACATACTGTATTGGTATTAAAATTTTGATAGCTTTATCTTTGCATTCAAAAATGACCAATGGGATTGTATGTAGCAGAAGACAAATAGGTTTCATTTGGGTTATACAACATGAAACGTGACAATCTCGAAGTTATGAATTGCAATTTAATTATGACAGTACTGAATTTATGAAATTTGTCATTTTCTATAGAATGTTAAATTTATTTTTATTAAATTTATCGTTAAATTCCTGAACATATGAAATGTGTCTTTCTTGCGACGCCATTCTATAGGTTGCACCTATTTTTTCATATTATATATTATCAAGCGTATTTGGCCAGTTATTGCGATTTATCGTCTTTCCCTATCTCAGCCTGCACAGCACTTCCACAAAAGCCATATCCGATTGACCCGAACTTATCAAGAGGTCGACCTGGAGTTATAAAGGAATTTCTCCCAACGTTTGACAATATCCTTTTTATCCGTTTCGCATGAAATAAATCTTAATTAGATAAAGAATCTATTATATTTTCTGTTTTTAATTTTGTAAAAATATTACCGTCACCAATACACAAAAATACAAACGAGACGTTCGGAAAAATACGGAAACTAGGTCAGTGATAACTTCAGCAGAGCCACCATTTCGTTTACATTGTGACGTCATAAAAGTGCCTAGGAACTGGAAGACAAATGTAACCAATAGAGTGAACTGGAAGACAAATGTAAACAATGGAGAGGTTCTGCAATGAAAAAAATCGACTTTATTTCGATTTTCTAACATGGTTCGATTAAAACATAGAACCCAAATATAGGAAATCCATAATTTCAAAAAATGCTTAATATGCATAAAACCGAACGAAATCCGAAGTATTTGTTTTAAAAGATTAAGCAAAGTTCTGAGAATCTTTATAATTTAATTTGGTACTAAAGTTTCATGGTTTATGTGGATGCTACCTAAGTAAATCATTTGTAAATCGGGTATGTGCTAGAGGTGGATGACCTATGTTATGGGTTACATACTCTTGTTTAAGTACCCTATTTGTGAGTACCTGGCTCTGTTAAGGAATTCACTGTATCGGCCACAAGCCTTTTAAGAGCAAATTGGTTGGGAGACGTAAACTCCATTTGCCGGCGCTTCAGGGAATTTTGCTACAAAGAAAAGGGAAGTTAACTTTAGGAAAAGTGAAGTCATCGCGTATTTCATACAGTTTAGTTTGTAATTTACCGATGTTGTCAATTTCAAGATAATGGTCAAAGAATGAAGCCGATGTTTAAGTGTTTGTAGTATTCCTAATTTCGATCTTTATTTGATAGAAAAAAAAGAAGAAAGTCGCCAAACGAGGGTTCTTAGTGACAAAATCCACAGAAGCTTATATTAAAAGGTTGTTTTTGCTTTTTGTTTTTTTTTTTTNTTTTTTTCGAAGAAACGCTTCGATTACTTCAGCCTTATAAGGGTGGGAAAAAACAGGTCTAACATTCCAATCACTCCTTATCATCCTGTATACATTATCTGCGCTTCGGAGTCACCAATTAAGCTTGTCCCTACCGATAACAATGTACCTACATCTCCGTTCAACATTTTATGGGAAAAAACATCTATGAGTTAAATCTTTCAGCCGAAATTTCAGTTGTTTATAAGGAATGGTAGTATTAAGTGTGAAGAAGTCAAAAGTTTTAATGCTGTTAAAGTGTGATAATGATCTGGAGTTTAATATGTCAAGTAGATCTTTAGAGTTTTTTAATATCAACATTTCATTTACGCGGCTTCTTGAAAAACAAATATCACAATATTTTAAAAGACCCTCTTTAGCTTGAATTTGACTTTTGTGGTGAATTGGGATAGGTGTTTTTATATTAACAGTCTGTTTATTTTTACAAATACGCATGCATGATTTGAAAATTTTACGATTGATCTTCAACAAAATATTAAAACTGACATAATTATTTTACACATTAAAGTTCAACCGTTTTAATTAGAAAGAGTTATTTAAAGAAGCTGCAAAAACTCTTTAGGAGTAAAAAAAGAGAAAATTTTATGATAAATTGGTACACATACTGAATATGAACTGATTGTATCACATTCTGGCCAACTATTTCATCCCGAGCAACGGGTCTTCAAAAGCAGGTCTGCTTAGACTTAAGGAAGCTCACTCCTGGCATTGTTTATATCAAATATTTCTTAAAACTGACTTAAGAGGGTAGACCTGGGGAAGCCTAAAATTTTCACTCTTTTAATTTTCTTTATATTTTCAGTATTAAAACTACACATGTTCATGTCGACTCTCAGCAATTTTCAACAATTTTTACCTTCCCGTTTTATGTCTAGAGGTCATCAAAGATACCCTGTTTCCTCATATTATTTGGTCCGTTCAGGACTTGATTTTTGTGTATAAAATTGGCTCTAATTAAATTTGTATTTGATTTAAAATCATTTCAAATGCAAAATTCTGTAGTTTAGACATGTGTGAAAGTAAGCATGAATAATGATAGTACATTTAACTAGCTTTAACTGAAATACATGGGAATTCTGAATAGTAGAGGATGAAATTTTTACTCTATTTTGATCACTATTAAACACTTCTTGTAAAAAAATCTGTCGTTTAAACTTCACCCTAAACTGAGAATAGAAAGAAAATTTGTATATGTAAGATATATTAAAATTTTAGAAAATTCTACCGTCCCATTTTTTCTTAATTTAGGATAAAATGGGTAAAAAGCAATAAAATTGCTGAATCTGTATTATAAATTACCTCCCTTGGAAGAAATCTGACTTTAACATATTTTCATTATCTTAGGACAACATTGCAAAAATGAGGAGTAAAATGCACTCATTATAAATAACTGGATGTTGGGTATTCGTTTTCATGACAAAATTAATATTTATTTGCTGTGTGGAAAATATTTTACAATTTTAAAATTTTGAAAATACCTATTGTAATGATTCTATTTGTTTGTGTAAGCAGTAAAAAGTGAAACACAGAGTTATCTCCTCCTACCCCAGGTCTACCCCCTTAAATTTATTAAGCATTTTAGACTTAATGAAATAGTGAAAAAATGTATAAGTCCATGTGCTTTAAACGGAGATAGACAACATTAAAAATTTTGCAGAAATTGATTTTTCTGTGTTTTCCCTTAAATTATGATCAGGACTATTTTTTTTTGTCTAAAAGCTAGGAAGTTATATAAAAATTTATTGAAAACTTGTCAGGTGTCTTAATTTGATTTATAGAAGACGTTCCTGAAAAATAGAGAGGGATACGTGTGCAAAGTATTTTAAACCATTGAACTGGAGAAAACCAGAATTCCGAAATCTGACACAAATTCAAAAATGTGATGACTGAGCTACCTTATCATGTCATTTGAAAGATTGTTAACCATCCAGGGGATGTTGTATAAACAATGAAATTATATGGAGTTAATAAACATGAAACACAAACAAAGAACAGCAACGAGCTTTGATCGTACATTTGTATCTAATAGTAAGTTTGGAATGGTCTATGCACCGGTCTTAGCAGATTTAATCGCCAGATGTAAAAACAATATATCCATTTTTCTATTTACTTATCGTCAGCAAATGTTTAATCAACTGAAAAAAGAGTTCTTGCAGTCACTCTCATTATTTGCCGGACGAAAAAAGATTCAAATATGACAATCACAAAATATAAACAACGGAAGGGCACTCATAGAGTCAATTTGAAGAAAACTTGGCAAAATGAAATCATTAGATGTGGACACTATAAACAGGTTTATTGCCCACATCTGAACATTTTATAAAGCCAAATTTTTCTTACAATATCGACTTAATGAATGCATTGTGTTTGTCAAGTTTTTCTTTTTGTCCACTAACTTGAGACACTATTTCTTTTGTCGAGCACACGGAGAAGAGATTGTTAGAGCCTTTTCCTAGTATAATTAATGTAAATAAATATTTTAATCCTACTTATCATAAAAATGGATAATTTTTATGTTGATTTACAAGATATTGTTTTTGTTGCTATCGAAACTTGTAACCGAGTCTGTGATTTATCTGACCGTACAATAAATAATAAATGTAATTTAATTATGATTTGCTCTTATCAGAGTAAACTATCGGCATTATCGTTCAATAAACAGAAATATAGGCATGAGCATTATATTATAAGCTTCGTCAAAATTCTTTCATTTTTTTTTTTTAATTTGGTACTAAAATGCAATTATTTATGTAGATGCCACCTAGGTAGATCATCACATCGGGTATGCAGTCTCACGTAGAATATGATTTTGTATATGTACAAATGAATATTGCATAACCAATTCAAAAGAAAGTTAATTTTTACATCATATTATTCATCATTACAAGTATATTAACTACCGCAAATTACAAATAATCTTTTAAATATCATGTTGTTTTCTTGATTATCAAAAGATATGTGACAGTTGTTGTACTTTCAAAAGCAATATAAGCATGTCATTAAACCTTCAACAGATTTAATATATCTTTATTTGTTGCAAGTTTTTAAGTTTTTATTATTATTATAGTAACAGCTTAAATAAACTTTGCACAAATTGGGAAGTATATATATTTTATGTATTGGTTATGTTACATAATTTTTGGAAATTTGTCAACAGGTATTAACTACCTTTATTTTGATCATGCTTAGATTGGTTACTAATGCCAGTTGTGAGTGACTGGGAACCGAACAGTCAGTCTAAAACAAATAAACCAAAGACAATAGTAACATCGAAAAAACGAAGGAACACACAGAAAAAAAATAAGATGCACACTCATACAAAATGAACAACACGGACCCAATAAAAAACCATGGGTGACAAAAAGTCTTGTCTCTTTGAACATTGTTATTTGGAAAAAAAGAATTACAGGATCCACATTCAACGGCTGAAAAACACATTCACATGCGAAACTGTACCAAGCAACTGCATAAGATAAAAAAAAACAATAAATAAGACAAAAGAAAAGCGTAAACAAGGAAAGGAAATGGGGAAAAGCAAGGTTGGATACCGGCACTAGCAAATGTACGCAGTATGGTTAAATCAGTTAATGCCTACCCAAACCCCCTTTCTCCCTCCCGTTTAATTCTAATACAATAAAATACAAATAAAAGCCAAAATAAGTAGACTACTAACCCAAAGACCACAATCTTGAAAGTGTAAAGGGACAAAACGTAATTTTGAAAGATAGGTCAAGGGGTGCACGCCGCTGAACTGCCAGCTAGCTCTAGAAGGCTTGTCTAATGGTAAAACACTGTTGCACTGCGGAGGAAAAATCAAACTAAAAAATTTTCAGAAGATGTTGGTAAAGAATCATCATGATTTTCAGTATACTTTAGCGGTATCAGTGAGAGGTCAGTATGCGTGTAAAACTCTCAGGTCATTGGATTCCAAAGCCAATTTAACCGATACATGCAGGATATTCTGTCAACATCCCCATTAGGTAAATAATGTAAGTTACGTCCTAATTTTCTTGATCTTGAATCATTTTCTGGCTTTTTAACAACATATCAGTAAAATCGAGGATAGCAATGCTCGTAATAATAAATAACAAAATACCGAGGTTACTGTTGATTTATTTTCTGCATATGTACATTTCAACAACTTGTGTCTCATCAGTGCAGATCAAACCAAAAACATTTGGAAGTCCATGAACCGAAACATGTGTAAAAGCTTATAATGTCTAAATGTGCAAGACAGATCTTAAGTGAATGTCCGTTAGCCAGTGTCTAGATAAAGTAAGAACGATTGAAATGTTTAGAGAATAACTGTGCAATATCCTATAAAATTACTTTGGCAACAGCTGGAAAGTTATCCTTTTTGTTCTGATGTGACTACCCTATTCTTGAAGGAACATAGCTTGTACAACTGGAAATGAAACTCAGGCTTCGCAAAATCTACAACAAAGAGATTAGGCACCAAGACAAAATATGCGTACTTTACATCTGTAAAATACTTAAATTGAGCTTAAATGCCTTGTCATTAATACTTTTTAAAGAATTAGAGATACTCGCCAATAGTATATTTAGCTTTGATTTAAAAAATGAATTATTTGTAAATGGTCTTACTTCCATTAAGTGCACAAGTAATTGAGAAAACGTTTATTACATTATAATTAAGAACAGAGTTTTTGTGGAAATACTCTTAAATGTTTTATACTTTTACAGTTCTTTTTATTGAAAGATAGTATGATAAAAGAGAAAATTAGAATGGGTTTGCATACGCAATTAAGAGAAAAAGTTCTTACATTAAACATATTAACAGAGTTATTTGTAGAAATGCTCTTTAATGTTTAATAATCGAAAAAGTCAAATTTTACAATTATCTTTATTAAAAGATATTGTATGATAAACGAGAAAATTAGTTTTTACATCATACTCTTTAGGCAATATCAATTTTTCGTTTAATGATCAAACGTCCTGTTGAAAAGGTATCATGCCCACCAGACATGCATTTTAAACTTTAAGGTAAATAAAGTTGTGCCTCTGATATAGCATTTGTCTTGAGGTTAAATTTTTTGAAAGGTTACTCAAGGATAAAAAAAATCTTTAGAATAATTATCATACATTTTCTTTGATCTGAGTAGCAGTCTTTAAAACTTTGCAATTTATTTTACATATCTTTATTTTTCTTTTCAAATTTTTAACTAATTTATCATTTAGATTATCATTGTGAAAAAATCACATTAATTTATAAAAAAGATTGTTTTTATACGACCGTCTTTGACGGGACGTATTATGGTACCGGTGTCCGTCCGTCCGTCTGTCCGTCCGTCCACACATCGTACTCTAACTAGAGAACACTTTGAACATTTTTATTGAAACTTTGCAGGATTGTTGGGTATGAAAAGCTCCCTATCGTTTTATTTTGTCGTAGGATTTCTCTTTCCAGAGTTATGGGTTTTTGATTATTTCAAAAAGCTTGAAATTGCAATTTTTGTCCACATGTCGTACTCTAACTAGAGAACGCTTTGAACATTTTTCTTGAAACTTTACAGGATTGTTGGGTAAGACGGAAGAAAGCTCCCTATTGTTTTATGTTGTCGTCGGATATTTCGTCCCAAAGTTATTCGACTTTGATTATTTCAAAAAAGCTTGAAATTACAATTTTCGTCCACATGTCGTACTCTAACTAGAGAACGCCTTGAACATTTTTCTTGAAACTTTGCAGGATTGTAGGATATGACGAGAGGAAGCTCCCTATCATTTTATTTTGTCGATGGATTTTTCGTTACAGAGTTATGGGACTTCGATTATTTAAAAAAAGCATGAAATACCATTTCTGTCCACACGTCATATTCTAGCTAGAGATTGCTTTATTCATTTTTCTTGAAACTTTTCAAGATTCTTGGATATGACAGAAGAAAGCTCCCTATCGTTTTATTTTGTGGAAGGATTTTTCGTTCCAGAGTTATAGGACTTTGATTATTTCAAAAAAGTATGAAATTGCAATTTCTGTCTACACATTGATATTTAAGACATCACTAATCCTAAACCAATATATATTTTTGACTGTTTAACATCAGATGAAATAATTGATACATATCAGAAGTCCCTTGTCATGTTTGTTCATATTCAGTTTTTAATTTCAAGAATCATTTAATCAGTTTGCTTTAAAGTGGGGACGGGCGTATCATGCGCTCTTGGCGCAGCTGTTAATTAAAAAAAAACTTAATATGAAATAATCATTTATGTATCTAGATCAAATTCCCTCTAAAACAGGGAAATACTTTAAGATAGCGCTTTGGTGAAAATGCTCCAAGAACATAACTTTGAACCTATATTTTTTTTAATTATAAACACTAAATAAAGAATTCATTATCATATGAAAAAGAAAGGAAATGGGGTAAATGTCAAGGAGACAACATCACATATCCAGGTTAAAACAACCCAAAACAAAGTATTTAGGGGTCACCGTATTTTATTTAAACATTGAAATGTAGATCTAAAAAAGAATTATTTGATCTCCGGAAACATTTTTCTATACTTTTATCCTTAAGGTGTCTCAGTGGTATTATTCTGCCATTTTTTGTCTAATTATTGTTCATTTAGGTTTCATTCATTAAGAAATTTAACAAAATAGTTATTTAAAATCAAAAGAAAGTTCAAATGTATTTAAAATTTATATTCCTAATCATTTTTATAACATTTTAATTACAAAAACGTGAGTTAAAACACATGACCTTTAAATCTGTTGCTGGATTTACAGAACACAAGAATTATTCAAGGGAGATAATTTGATAAAATATTTTAACAAAGATATCACTAGAGAAATGAACCTTTTGCAATTTTTCTCTCTTCTTNTCTATAATAGATTTTTCAAACTATCCTCTCATATGATCATTTTCCCTATCATTTCTATGTAAAATCCTGAAATTTTTCAATTTCAGATTTTGCGCTTATATGCACGGGGACCCCCAAATTTTATTTTACATTTTGAACAATAATACAATTATGTTTCTACACAGAAAATGTTACAAAATTCTATAATAGGAAATTAATACCCTGCAGACACCTTAATTTATTATGTATTTTCGTTCATTTTGTTTTATGTTTTACCCCCACGATTTATGATCGTCGTTTCTCTCTCGTTTTGATTTCACATTACTTTAAATAAACGACCATTGCAAATATATGTAGTGTAAATATCAAAATACCGAAGTTACTGTGAATTAAGTATCTGCATATTAGCATTTCGACAACTTATATCTCTTCAGTGCAGATCAAATAAAGACATTAAATGTCTTTCAAAACGTCGCTGAAGTGTATACATGCAAGTCGGGCAATGGCTTTGATCGCGTAAAAGTAAAAATGTATACTGCCGATGACAAGAGAATGAAAAGCAACCGTTCTGTGGACGGCATAAATGTCGTGATGTAGTGTGTGTATTTAAAGCATAAGTACTCACAAGAGATATTAAACTTTTATTTTTTTTTTTATTATTTTTTTTTTTTATTTATTTATTTTTTTTTTTTTTGTTTGTTTTTGTTTGCATCTGGTTATCATGATTTTAACTTTTCTTCCAAAGCCTGAACTATCAAAGTTTAACAAATTGTCAATAATGACGTATACTAGTATTTAGAGAGGCTACTTTTTTCATAGAAAATTTGATACATTGACCCAGAAAAACTGCCTGGTCTTTGTGTTGTTTCGTATCATGTAAACTGAAACTTATTTTTTGCGGATAGTTGAGACGGGTATAAGGTACAAGAATATAATGTAAATAATAAAGCCATCTTTTTCAGTGTTAAACTTATTGACTAGCACTTGCTGTATTGGTATTAAAATTTTGATAGCATTATCTTTGCATTCAAAAATGACCAATGGGATTGCATGTAGCAGAAGGTTATAGAACATGAAATGTGACAATCCCGAACTTATGAATTGCGACAAATCCTATAGGATTAATGATGACGGTGCTGAACTTATGAAATTTGACATTTTCTATAGAATTAATTGTTGAATTCCTGAACATATAAAACGTGTCTTTCCTTGTGACGCCCTTCTATAGGTTGCATCTATTTTCATATTGTATATTATCAAGCGCATTTGGCCAGTTATTGCAATTTAAAATTCGTAACAACCAAGGATCACCCATATAAAGCTGGGTAACGTTTAGGTAAAGGTAAATGTTAAACTTTACCTAAACATTATCCTCACGGGGCCTAACCTCTACGCAATATTGTCTATTGATGAGACACGGACAAGTTCGTATTAGGCTCAGAGCGTCTCAACACAATGTAAACTAGAACGGAAAGACCGGAAAAGGTAAGAAAAACTATAGTTTCCTCTACAAATGCAATAAAAATAACACGCTCATTCGGAGAAATGTCCTTTTATTGATTCAAAGACATTTTCAAAATAGTAAAACTGCTTGCCAATATCTTGTTTACTTTGCATAATGGATGTAAATCGCGAACACGTACAGTTTCCGAAGTCAATTTAAAGACCTAAAATATATATTAAGTAACAATTTTATAATTGTTATTGTCGTATCGAAATGGTATGCAAATATATTTGAAAATGCATTTTCGTTTATACCATAAGTAGTCTATGCACAATGTTTTTGGAGTACAAGTAAAAAATGTGTTGATGCGTCCTAGTACACGGCAGTAAATTAAAGGATGCACACTGTTATCCTTTCAGATAATGGTAATTAACAACAGGAAAAATCACATTCTTATTTTCGGAACTGTTTAATCATTGCATTTTTACAGTCCACCTTTGTATCAAATATTAGTTTGATTTAATGCATTGATGTGTAAAAGCTTCTAGATCATTGGTGCAAACCCGAATTAAATCTACTTCCATTTTGGGGAGACCTGATGTAGCTGAAACTTTGTCCGTCATTCATGACATGTAAGCTGATAAAGCTCCTAATAATACCATTTTTATATGCAAAATGTTGCAAGCTGTCCAAGTAAAGAGTTGGGGATCGATTCATCTGCAGGTTATCTCGCACATACTGTAACGACAGTGTCAGAAGATGAGGTCATTGCCAATCAAGAGTCAGTTATTAGTTCCTTTGGTATGTCAGTTAGTGGGGTATCTTGTGATGTTCTCTGCTTGCTTTTACAGCATTTTATTGCATGTTCAGCAAAATATACTACATATGAAAGCTTATTTGGGTCACATTATGTGGTGCCACATAAAAAAATCAACACAAATCGTGGCCACGAGATACAAATCGTTCCAACGAATAAACAAATCGTTCCCAAGATTTGACAAACTGTGGCCACGAATAAACAAATCGTTCCCACGATTTGACAGATGGTAGCCACGAGAAACAAATTGTTCCCACGATTTGACAAATCGTGGCCACGAGAAACAAATCGTTCCCACGATTTAACAAATTGTGGCCACGAATAAACAAATCGTTCCCACGATTTAACAAACTATGGCCACGAATAAACAATCGTTCCCGCGACTTAACAATTCAAATAGTGGCCACGAAAAAGAAACTGTGGCCACGAATTAACAAATCGTGGCCACGAGAAACAAATCGTTACTACGATTTAACAATTCATGGCCAAGAGATACAAATCGTTCCCACGAATAATCAAATCGTTCCCACGAATTAACAAATTGTGGCCACAAGGCCACGATTGTGGTCACGATTTGTTAATTCTCGGGAACGATTTGATAATTCGTTGGAACGATTTCTTTCTCGTGTCCACGATTTGTGTTCATTTTTTTATGTGGCACCACATAATGTGACCCAAATAGGCTTTCATAACTACCAAATCGATCTCCACTCTTATCTGCTGTGTTAATTGGCCTTCGGAAATACTGTGATAGTAGTTTTGCTACCGTAACGAGTGGTGTAAACCAAATGCGGATATTGAAAAATTCGAAAGATCTAATGGATATTCTTAAATCCAGACCATTATCCTAAAAGCAATAAGACTTTTTATTTGTCCACTCTGCACACCATGGTACCTCATGAACAACTGTAAGCAAACCTTTCCATTATTATTCGACGTTGTTTCGTGAAGAGTGATGCTTATAGACGTTTTACTTATCTAGTCATAGGCTGTAATAAATCGTAATTTGTTCGACAGCAATATAAATGTAAAAATAGGTAAACCAAAGAAGACATCATTAAAATGTTGGACTTACTTATCGATAACATTTTTGTCCATTTTGGAGGACGACTGTTTCAATAGACGGTCGGCATCCCAATTGGTTACGAATTGTGCACCTCTTCTGGCCGACCTTTTTGTACTCCGATGAAGTTGACTTTCTTGATGGGCCGATGAGAAAAGGGCAAAAAACTAGCAAAATCTTTCAATTACAGCTTCCGAACATAGATAATGTTCTGTCATTGAACAATTCTCGTTTCGGTGGCTACCTTCATCTGATCTATTCATATGAGTTAAACACTAAGCATACCACAAATACTCCCAAATTGGCTTCTTATCTTGAACTTAATCTTGACATTGACTTTGGAGGGAAACTTTACACTAAGCTTTATGACAAGCTAGATGATTTCATCTTTCCAATTGTCAACTTTCCTTTCCTGTCGAGTAACATTCCGTCTGCCTCCAGCGTTTGACATATATATTTCACAACTTATACGCTATTCCCGGGCTTGTTAACACTACTATGATTTTCGCTGCAAGTCCAACGACTGACTTCCAAATTTCTCAGTCAAAGATATGTTGTTTCGCAGTTGAAGTCGTCTCTGATAAAGTTCTTTGGTCGTCACCATAAGCTGATAGATCGTGACTGGAAATTTATTTCCGATATGAAATCAGGAATTTTTCCGGAGTCTAATTCGTTTCACATTTACTCTACTGTGACTATTGTACCTGATGTGACTTTTTATACGCCCGTCTTTGACGGGACGTATTATGGTATACCGGTGTCCGTCCGTCCGTCTGTCCGTCCGTCCGTCCACACGTCGTACTCTAACTAGAGAACGCTTTGAACTTTTTTCTTGAAACTTTGCAGGATTGTTGGATATGACGGAAGAAAGCTCACTATCGTTTTATTTTGTCGTCGGATTTTTCGTTCAAGAGTTATGGGACTTTGATTATTTCAAAAAAGCTTGAAATTGCAGTTTTCGTCCACATGTCGTACTCTAACTAGAGAACGCTTTGACTTTTTTCTTGAAACTTTGCAGGATTGTTGGGTATGACAGAAAAAAGCTCCCTATCGTTTTATTTTGTCGACGGACTTTTCTTTCCAGAGTTATGGGACTTTGATTATTTTAAAAAAGCTTGAAATTGCAGTTTTCGTCCACATGTCGTACTCTAACTAGAGAATGCTTTGAACATTTTTCTTGAAACTTTGCAGGATTGTTGGGTATGATGGAAGAAAGCTTCCTATTGTTTTATTTTGTCGTCGGATTTTTCGTTCCAGAGTTATGGGACTTTGATTATTTCAAAAAAGTATGAAATTGCAATTTCTGTCTACACATTAATAATATTCTTTTATTTTAAGACATTACTACCCCTAAACCAATATACATTTTTGACTGTTTAACATAAGATGAAATAATTGATACATATCAGAAGTCCCTTGTTATGTTTGTTCATATGGAGTTTTTAATTTCAAGAATCATTTAATCAGTTTGCTTTAAAGTGGGGACGGGCGTATCATGCGCTCTTGGCGCAGCTGTTTATTGTTTATGGGCAACATAGCGGGTAGCTAATTAGCTGCTAACTTCGCTTACTCGATAACTTAGAAGTACTCTTTTTGGGTCTGTGCTGCTCAATTTGATCATATAGTTGTGTGTCTGTGTTTATTGTAGTCTCTGTTTGTTGCCAGTACTGATTTTGTCTTTGTCTTATGGATTTCATGAGTCCTCGATTGTCCTTCGGTATTTTCTTCCCTTTCTTTGGTTTTTTACTTATATGTTCAATTGGGTTCGACTCCTCCGTTTTTGTCTTGTATGAGCTGCATCCATAGTTATTGTACTTGTCCTATCAAAACACAACTACATTGAAGTTTAAAACGAGAGAAACGACTCCATATAGACTTATATTAATTGAAATGTATAAAAATTGTATTCAAAAGAGAAAAAAATACCACATGCTGTATTCTGTGTATTATTCTTCGGTAAGTACACGTAGTCCGCAAACAGGCATCAAAATGCAAGGTAAACTCGAATACTAGTGTCGGTTGAATAATCGTTCGTGCACAGCCATTTTAGTCTTATAGTTGACTTCCGAATGGGTATTTTCAATTTTGCACAAGGTTTGTTAAATTTCGATAAAATGCAGATTTTTGTAATAGATTTGGAAACTCCGAGCAAATAAAGGCGTATTTGGGACGCTCCTAGCCTAATCTTGACGTAAAGGTTATGCCTCGTGATCCTGAACCAGGACAAAACGTTATCCAATGTTACTTAACATTAGATATTTGTTTACATTTTTCTCAAACGGGCTAAACATTATCTAACCGGAGTAAACCAAATTCACGCGAACTCTTCTTACCTAAACTGTTCGCCGAGAACTCAGCTTAATAGGGGTGTGGATGACCCATATCATTTATCGAAATTAAAGTAAACTTTTGATAAACAAATTTTCAAAAAATTAAAGAAGCTTTTCAAGAAATCGAAAACAGATTCTTCCGATATCGTGAATGGTGATAAGAATTAAGAATATTCGGACGTACTGATAAAGTGGGTGGAAAGAATTTTTTTTCAATATTTTTGTGTATTTGGGCTGGTACAAAAGCAAGAAATTTTGGCGTCACGAGATCAAAGCAAAATTAATGGCGTCAAATTGTAACTTATTCTGTTCGATATAAATTCATTTATATTTACATTTAATCACTTGGAGAAAACAAAAAATAATATTTTGAAATATTGTTAGTAGTATTCATAAATGACATTTTCCATACATGAGAAGCTTCTTCCCATTGAGCTTCCACATATTCTTCTCTCTGGAATAAAAAATTTTAACTTAAAGAAAATTTGTATAGACAGCAAAATAGAGCCAATAGGAGACCTGTGCTTACATTAAAGGGGGTATAAAATTTTAGAAATAAAAAATAGTTTACGATTAAAAACATAATTACCAATCAATATCGTCAGAAATCAAAATCGAAAGGGAAAAAGACCAAGATGGTAACAAATTACCAGAAAATGTTTAAACTTTGCCTGGTAAAAATGTATAGGCAATTCTTTTCAAAACATGATGGGTAAAATCGATTTTTATATGGCAAACATAATACAGTACAATGAGAAGATGCCATGCCGCCAAGAGTATGTTACCTGTTTTAGCGATTAGTAAGGCTAAACACCTTCCAAAAAGGTTCTTGTTTCCAGTTTTTAGTCCCCTACCGGCTTCGCCGAGAGGGACTTTAGTCTTTTTACTTTTTTCCTCATTGACCGCTCCCTACATGTGTTGCTTCAATGATATATTTTAGCTGAGATCGATGTTGCTCAACATTTTTATTCTCCTCTTGTAACCCTGGTGCTTTCAGCTGGATAACCCTGAGCATCATTCTTTCGATTTTTGTGAGCTTCACTCCTTTGTTCCTTCGGTATTCTACTGCCGTTGTTTGAAGTTGGCACTCCATGGCGGGTGGGGAGCAAGGGATTGACCTTGATATAATTTTTGTCAAGAATACCGCTTAAGTGCACGCTAGGGGCCTTCTTGACATCGCTTGAGGGGAATGAATATTATTCACCTCTGGTTGAAGACCCTCAGCCGACATCAAGATGTAGACATCAATAAAAGCCCTTGATAAACTGGAGTTTTCTATGTATCGTGTGCGTTTTTTTCACATGTACATTAACTCCATATCCTTTCACTTTTCCTATTTAGGTTTGCATTCCGTCAGTCAGTCCGTCAGTCCGTCACACTCAGTTTTCCGGACTATTTTCCCATACTATAAGAGATATTTATCTAATATTTGGTGTGCAAGTCAACCACCTTGAGTTATAGATCAAGTTCGAGTTTGGTACTGGTTCATTGATTTTGGACGGCGTTATGGGCCTTTGACTAAGAAAAATTTGGTTAATTACTAGTATAGGTTTTTATTATTCCACCGGTAGGGGACTTCTGTTATTGCCATGCAATACGATCTACACTTGTTCTTTCAGTTTGTTTTTTTAATGCATTTGTACGATTGTCCATAAACGCTTGATAGTATATGATATTTCCACAATTCCCATTTTCCTTCTTTTAATTTAGCATAAAGTTCAAAACTAATATCCAAGGCGACATTTTCCATCTATCAGTCTAGTCATTTGACACCAATAAGTTAGCACAAAATGCAGATTGAAGTAGATTCACGTCTCGGGATTATTGAACTTAAACACTGCATTGTCGTGTAATATAGGAAAAAAATTACACACAGTGAACATTAATTTGCATGAATTTATACAGATAATGCCTAACAGAAAAAAATCGGCAATATTCTACTCCGCCAAATTAGAAAAAAAAAGATTTTGAAAGAAATGACAGAATTTGCGATTTGAAAAAAATAACTCGCTAACCACACATATGCCAACGTGTAAATTGTAACACATGTGCACAGGATTCATACGACTCCATTTGAAATATATCAGAAATAAGATATGACACGGTAGCAACATAAGGAATACAACCAATTTAAAGTGACTTACATAAAACTTTCGTATGGCTTTAAGGTCTTTTTATATATTTGCTGCTACAAGTAAATGTATATATTTGTACTTTTATGTTTCAATGTGACATAAATAAACACAACTGGTCCATACAAAGGATAATATATCCACAATTGGAAAAATTTCATTTGCATATTTCTATACTACTACAGTACTGACAAAGTCATGAAACTTCAAGTAACTTCGGTATTTTGTTAATTACCCCCATTTGCCACTTAGCCGATGCCTCTGCTGGTGGACTGTAAGTCCCAAGTCCCTGAAGGCATTCCTTAACCCAGTAAGGTCAGCACTTCGGCGCTGGCCCGAAATTCGACTTTAATTGGAAACTTGCAATATCTTAATTTTGAAAATTCTAAATGCACAACTCTGTCCTTTGCTAATTTGGGGTTTTTATTTAGATTCTTATGGTTATTTGTTCTCTATCAGCTTTTGACACATGTTTTGGTTTATTGTCTTAAAGATGTTTTGCTTTTATCTGCACTGAACAGAGACATAATATGTCTAAATGGCCACATCCAGCAGTAAATTCGGACTTCTGTTGATGTTATCAATGTTTAACGATATTTATGGATATGTCTTTAATAAGAGATAATGTTCAAAGCATCTAAAAAATCAAATAATTTGAAATTTTGAAAATTTCACAACACAATATCTGACATGTGTAGAATTCCAAGTAGCAGAGTTATAATGAGAATAATATTATGTTGTTCTTTGCAGGGTTTGCTTTAGGTGTGTATTTATTAAATGCGGACAAGTAAAATACTATAATCATAACAGTCCATGCCACAAGGGAACACGTACAAAATTATTTAAATAATAAATAAAATAAGACAAACCTGCCATCTTACACTAGCCATATTGTTAGACATTTTCAATTCACTACAAAGTTGAATTAGCTCCCTTTCAAGATGCGTCATATGATGTTTGTACTCTTCACTCTCTTTCATCTCTTTGGTGATCACTTCCGGGTCTGTTGGAAAATAACTCTGGCGAAACTCTGCTCTTTTAGATAAAGATAATGCCATTAATTTCTGAATGACTTCCAGATTTTCCAATTTAGGACCAAGCAACCATGCCCCTATCATGGCGTCTTCGTTGGACGCTTTCTCACGAGATTCCATGACAAGTTAGTAGTCAAGTACACATCATTTTTTGTAAGTTTCTGAAAGAGACATTTGATTATTACTTATTATCTATATTATTATATACAATAACTCAGATGATCTAAACATTCATTTTTCTATTTAAGTAAAACCAATTACGAGTAGTTTTTGTATGGCTTTTTGGTTTTGTTCGATTTATTCCAGAAATGAATTTAAAATGTAATTTTAGAACTAATATTTAGTTTTATTTAACGTTTCCTTTCTTGAAATTGCAAACAACAAAATTATGCATCAGGAAATTGCAGTGCAAACAACAAAATGATAGCCTATAGTAACAATAAAAAATTAATACAAACAAATTACTCCATGTTTTCTGTTCCTCTCATGCTTGCATACTGACATGTAAATAAATTTGTTTTAGTTGCTTGCCATAAATTTGATCTATTGAGGATAACAATACACAAAAATTGGATGTTTTAGTGATTCCATAGGTTTATGTTCATTAAAGGTTAAAGTCCTAAATTAATTAAAAATATATGTCTATATGTAAATAGCTCATTTAAATTGAACCCTTACAAAATTTACGTCAAATGTCGTTACAAGTTGTAATGAGAACACTATTAAATTAAGTCTTTCAGATGTGTGACATGAAGAGCTATAATCTGTTCTAGATCTGAGACAAAGCAGCATTTAACCACATGAAGGACAGCAAGAAGTATTCATGTTCAAATTAAATTGACTTTTCACACTGTAGAAATTATTGATTATATATTTTCGTTTTATATATTTATTTTATAAAACGGGATCTTATTTGTACATACAACCACTAATATTTGAACTTAAAACATGTATCTTGAAAGTACTTTTATTTTTAATCAATTTTTTAATTTATATTTGTAATGACCAAGGGTATCATGTGTTTTTCGCCAATATTATAGGGTTGAAATGATTTTTTTCTTGATTTAATTCTTAACCAAGCTCTGATCAAATGACGCTATCAACAATTCATAGCAGCACAGAAAAACAGACCAGATCCATTGTCACGGAACAAAAGTTCTGTCATAACATTTGTTCCAAAAGGATAAAATATTATAGAATAAATTTTCAAAAGGAACGAATACTACAGTATTTGTTCCTAACGGAATAAACTTTAAATAACAGATGTTCCGAAAGAAGAAATTATAATTTTTCTTCCAAAGGAACTTCTGTTAGGCGGAGCAAATGTACGATGACACAATTATGGTCAAATTTTAAAAGTGAAAATTATAGTGTAGAATTCTCGATCCATTTAGCCATGATCTGCACTGAAGAAACACGAGTTGTTAAACTACAAAAAAATGCCCAAATTTAACAATAAACAGTTTATAAACTTAAAATATAATAAATAAAATTTCGTTATACTCTACACGTGTTTCAAGGAGTAGCCTCTCATCAGTTTCATTAATATCAAATAATATGGAAAGATATAACCCAAAAGTAGTCAAAAAGAGGAACTCAATGCCAAAACTATCAAAATAGGAGGCCAAATCCAGTACCAAGGGCATCCACTGAGTGCCATACATGCCATTTACAGAAACAAACATATTATTGATGGTGGTGCTTAGAACTGTCATTTCTAATAAATATATACATCATCAATCTTTGTTAAAATATCTTGATTCTATCTTTAATACATTGTATAAATTAAAAGTAAAAATGAAATAATTCATTTACCCAGTGGCTCGTCAGGAATTTTACATAAGTACTATGTTCCGTCTAATTTACTTTATATAATTACGATGAGCATCGATTATTGACATATTTTGGTTTGACATTTTTTACCATTACTTACATCGTAGTTATATTCATATGTTAATTTATTGTATTATTTTTTTTTTTTTTTTGCTGCTGCTCATTTATGTAATTTGAAATTTTGTTTATCATTCTGCAACCCTTTTTGTTTACGTCAATACATGTCATGGTACAACATGTTTACTTTACGTAACCAGTTTGCACTCTATTTTCACGTTGTGGTATTGGGTGTGTATATTTTTGTGGAGCAAAAAATCGCGATAGTGTAAGAATCCATAAAATATTTTTACAGTTGAATGACGAGTAAACAAAGATAGGATAGGAGCGTTGACCCCATAGCACACAAACGACACATACAAACAGATTGGAACGATATGACGAGAATGTATATAACACAAATGCACAGCTAGTAAAGGTTTGTCTTGTGGTGTTGATCTGTCATATTTTGTGGTGTAGAATCATATTTTGTGGTTGTGTGTTTTGTTTTATATTATGCTGAATAATATAATTTAAAAAAACAGTTAGATATTAATTTGTATGAGATAAAATGTTACTTTTCCAGTTAATATTTTTTCATGTTGAAACTCAATAAATGTACTTAAAGATTCTTTTTTTTATTTTGTTATGATTTTTGTGATGCATACAAAAAATTATAATATACGCCTTCAGCTTTTAGGCCGGTTCAAAGTTTCGTTTAGAATTCCAAATCCATAAATATAAAATAGTTGAATCAATTATCAAAACCGTTTCTGAAAAAGAAATATGATTTAATGGTAGGCAAGGTCTGTGTTTGGATATTTTAACACAGGTCCTATGGAAAATAAATTCAAGCTTCTTTAAAAATTTTAGAATTACTGGAACATAATAGCACTTGGGTTGTCCAAATCAAAGACTGATTAATTTTTTTTATGTTTCCACCTCAACTCAAACCGATGCTAGGGGCCGTCTTGAACTTACTATGAGGTAGGAGTCTTTGCTCTTTGTAAAAGGCCTCATGGTGACTTCCAGATAAAGAACCACAATGAAAGCCTTGTTTCATTTGATAAAATTGTCGCCGTCATTGGGGAAATTTTATCAAAAGCTACTATGAAAAATTTCATCGCTGGGACCACTTAAAAATTTTTAACCAAATTTGATCAAAAAGCCCTTGAATGGTATCTATCCTTCAAAACTAGTGATTTTTAATGTTCTTACCTCAAGCAAGAAGGCCCTTTCAGAAATATATTCCGGGCTTTTCTGTTTCGAAACGCTTCGCCAAATTTTTATCAACGTTAGCCCCAACGATTTTTAGACGGTCCTTCTGTAATTGTTTATGACCTTTAGCTCACATGGCGGAGTAAATGAGAACCGAACCGTCAATCCAAAACGAATAATCCAAGGACAATGGCAACATCGGGAGCAACAAAGTAACAAAATGAGTACGGCACAGAAAAGAAAAATGAAGACATACAGACACAAAGATGAACAACAAGGTCCAAATAAAAAAACCATGGGTGAGATCAGGTGCACCGGTAGAGTCAAGCATCTGCTTCTTATAAGACGCCCGTCGTGTCAAATCCGGTTATTCTGAGACAGCTATTTTGAAAGAAATCAAAACATAACATAAAACCAATAAAGAACAAATAAATAAAGAGGTCCTATGAGAAATACCAAACAGTTTTCAAAGAGGGTGATACTTCTTATCTTCTTAATTTTATAGCTGTGATACTAAAACAATTTAATATGTAATTTGTAATTAAATCATGATCTTCATATATCCACGCGAAATAGAAAAAAATATCAAAACATAAAACTGAGGCTATGGGCAGCAAATAAACTGTTTTGCCTGTAAATGGGAAAATGGGCATTTAAGATTGCAGTATTAGTTTTACATTCTAATCAGAAATGTTATAGTTTGTTTAACACTTCTTTTTGATGTTTTCAATGTCAATCGGGAATTTGTAGAAAAGATGCTGGTATTATGAACTAACACATATTAAAAGATTGGTGCACACTTATATTCCGTTGACATATGTAATAATGTTTGGTGTTGTTACAAGACTTTCTTTCGCTTTCAAAACTTTGCTTTCATACGATGTATCTGTTTTCGAAAAGACTTTGCACGTAATTTTTAGCAATAAACCCGAGATTTTTTATTTTTTCAGTCATTTAGTCGCATATTTATGATTGGGTGTTAAGGGTATTACTCTACTAAAATTACTCAATCTACATTAATTCAAAATATTTCGCTCACAATCCCTTTTAAAGAATGGTGCAATGGTACGCACAGAGGGACACATAGCAACGATGGTAGCAACAAACTGGCAGTGTGTTTGAGAATGGAAACTATGGAGATCACTTTATAAATAGAAGCAATTTCAAGTGGCAGTGTGTATGAGAATGGAGACTATGGAGATCACTTTATAAATAGAAGAAATTTCTGCGATTGTTTTCTTGGTAAATATGTTAAATTTTCAAATATAGATAGTAACTGTATTATTGGGTGTCATCAGGTGCTCCAGAATTGTAAGCATGGTCTGCTCTACCCGTCAGCCTTCCAGTGAAAATAAACTTTTATGCGATTTAACATCATAAAGGAGAGAAGTTTTGTTGTAGATATGATGTAAATGTCTTCTATTGAACAATGAAGGGTAAGTAGTAAAATGCACACGAGACAAAACCATTAGGCCTGCAATAATATACTTTGCTCATACCTCATAGTAAGTTGAAGACTTACAGAATTCACTGCTTATTGTCGACCAATGCCACATCATTATCTCACAAGCTAAAGAAGACGGGATCATCAACGAATATTGCATTAATTGGCAAAGCGCCATCAAAATTATACTAAAAGCCTTATTTTTTTTAGTTTCTTATTTATTCTTTTTTATTTATATATTTGTTTATGTTATTCTTTTATTATTATTATTATTGTAATCTTGTACATCATACTGTAGAAATCCATTTCTATCTTCGTCAGTGATGTTTTGGTACCGATTTGTCCTTGATGATGTCTGAATACTAAAAAGATTAACTGATTTTTTTTTTAATTTTTACCTATGTTTTGTTTGAGGGTTACAGTAGTTACATGTACTACTGTTTTTTTTATTAGTTTATTAAGTTAGAAAATGACTTTAATCAATCAGCTACAAAACAGATCTTTCAAAACGCAAATCAAACCGTAAGTGCTTCACTTACAGAGTGACGGGTGCTGTTGACATAGAACAATTGCATTCTTTCAGAGCACCAGAAGTAACCCTCTGTTTCATAAGAGTTCACATTGTTAATACATATGTTTCAGTTTTGAGGTTTAATTTCTGCGTTTCGTTGCTGCCTAACGTCATTGATTTCTGTGTTCCCGTTTTGGTCATGTTTTTGGACCTTAATTGTTGGACTTCCCAATCCTTTGCTCCTTCGGTAATCTACTGCACGATTAACAAATAGTAAATGAAATATTATTCTCTATTGAGTGATTCTCAACAGAAACGAATTATCTGAATGGAGGGATAAGTTTTCTCAAATTAAGAACATATTAGGAAGGTAAGTGAGAGCCGAACCGTGAGTCTAAAATAGATTTATAACAGAAAACAAGGGCAACGTCGGAAACAAAACGTAAAAAGACACCACTTTGCCAGTTTTATTAATGTTTGTCGATAATCACGCATCAATGACCAGAAAACATAAATGTCCGATTTTGAACAAAGAATTTCGCTCAAACTGTTGCTAGGGACCGTCTTGAAGTATGAGCAAAGCCCATTGTTGAAGGCCTCATGATGAAATCAAGATGAAGAACGACAATTCAGGCGTTGTTCCTTTGTTTGTTTTATTATGTATTTGTAGAGACTTTGTCTCATGTGCATTTACTTCATATCCTTTCATCTATTATCACACAAGTAAGGAACAGAAAAGAAAATAAATATCAAAACGGTACATAGTACAAACAAATCGAAACTTTTACACTCGAAAAATTGATATATTACTAAAATTTTATTTTATATAAATAAAGAAGGGAAAACATGTAAACTAACAAAAATAGGTTTTGAATATGACATTACCTGTTATGGAAATTTGCGCACTTTTATTTCCAAGATCGTCATTGATTAACAAAGATAACGATAAACACTACATATTGATGCAATCCTTTTAATCTCTAAAGGCAGAGACCTATGTCTGTAACTAATAACTAACAAAATACAAAACAACGGCAGTAGATTACCGAAGGAACAAGGGAAGTGATGATGTCAAAAATCCAAAGACATGGCAAAAACGGCAACAGAGAAAAACAAACCAACAAAACAAGGACGTGAGAGTTACTGTAAATTTATTTTCTGCATAAGGCCATTTCGACAAGTTATGTCTCTCTAGTGCAGATCAAATCAAAACATTTTTAAATCCACGAGCCGAAATATGCCTGAAAGCTGAAAAAGAGCAAATTACAAATAAAATCTAGATAGAAAACCCCAAAACAGCTAAGGACAGAGTAAAGTATCTAGACTTATAATAAAGCAATTTCAATGAATAATTTTATGGATATTGGCTTTCCATATTATTTGATTCGAATGCTGCTAATTAAATATTATTCTTTGAAACACCTAAACAGCATAACTAAAATTTACCATTTATTATGCAACTTTGGTATTTTTGTATTTTAAAGGCGAAGTACTCTTTTAATTATTAACTAATGTTTTAAGCCTTTCACCTGGTACAATCTTGTTTTGTCTTGTTTTGTCTGAAATACATGTAAGTTTGGAATTACGTTTCCTTTTAAATTTAAATTAATTTCTAGTTTTCAAAAGTTTTGAATTTACCTGCACTGATGACATACAAATTGTACATACAAATTGTCGAATGATCATCTGCAGAAACTAAAATTTGAGCAAGTTACATGTTGTAAGTTTCTTTTAATTCGTTTATAATTTAAATTTAGACGAAACTTATTAAGAAACTTGCAATACATGAATTATCTCCCTAGAGCAACCGTACTTAGTTATTGATGATTTTTAGCGACACCACAAGCTGTCTTTTTTTTTGTCAACCATAAAAAATCTCATTTTGCTTCTTATTATATAAATTTTCCTATAGCCTTAAAAATAGTAAAAATAAAATAATTCATTTACCTTGTAATCGTCAGGAATTTCATATAAGTATTATGGTCTGTCTTTTATACCGTTTATTTTTCTGATAAGGATCAGTGATTGACATGATTTGACGTTATTTGGACCATTATATACACCCCTGTTATACTCATGCATAAATTTGATTTAAAGCTTGCTTCACTGAACATTTATATAATTTTATATTTTTGTTTATCATTTTACTTCATTCGGCGTTTGTACGTAAAGTTCTGTGCATAACTAAATATTCTTATTAGAGGGTTTTCTCCCGCATTGTGGTATCTAGTTTAGAGCTATGTAAAGGTTTACCGAAGAACTGAATATATATTTGATGAAATAAATACTAAGAAAAAGGAAGTACAAATGGTACGGGGGCGTTTATACCTTATGACTACAAATACAGGTTGAGTAAATACTTATGATACAAATTCCTTAAGCAAACAAACAATCAAATGCTTTAACTGTGCTAATTTCCCAAACATCAACCTGCAAAATCCAAAATAATTTCTATTACAAACAAAGGATAACAGTAAACACCTACAATGGCCGAAAACTACAATTACATACCACAATTCCGTGCGAACTGTACTAGAAAAACACAAATGAAAGACAACAGACAGACGTAAATAACGATAGGAACTCGGGATAACCGTACCCTTTGTAATAAACTGTTTTCCAGTCACGTCATATTTACATGTAGATATCAAATGTTCATATCTTCTGTAAAACTTCTTAGAAGAACTTTTATCATTTATGAAATCTGTAAAATGTTGTTGAAGTTTGGATGTGAGACTAAAGTTGCGTTCACTAAAATCAATAAGGAAAGAACAACCGCGACCGAATCGTACAAGTTGAGATATGTACACCCCATAGGATGGATCTAGGGGAACATCGCCGTCAAGAAAAGGGAAATTAGTAGTAGTGAAATCAAAATCATTCATTTTATCATAGATTTTAGTTTTAATTTAACCAGAGGGGCAATGATGATACTTAAACCCAGAAAAGGGCTTTATTTGGAATCACTGTTTGCTATACTAACTTTCAGTTCCTATGTGTAAATGATGTCGACATAATCCGAAATCTGTAAGGATTGTCAATAGTGAGGATATCGTCCATGTACCTGCTGTTATCATTGAACTGTTTCATTTTGAAGTTTTTTCATGAAGTCCCGTTCGTAACAGAACAGAAAAAGATCTGCAATGGGAGGTGCACAGTTAGTACCAATGGGAATTCCAATGACCTATTGATTTACAATGGTGCCAAAACGAACACAAATGTTGTCTAGCATGAAATTTAGTGCCTTAATCATATTATCACATGTCCAGGAGCAATGGTTGTTGAAAGTTATATTTATGTTGCCATATTTCTGCCCCCTACTTGTCAGATAGTTAGGAGACTTTTCAGTTACTTATGTCATCATGTTAGTTAATTATGTATGGTGGCATAGTTCTGCCCCCTACTTGTCAGATAATTAAGTAGACTTGTCAGATATTGATGTCAACATGTCAGATATTTATGTTGACTTGTTAGATAATTATGTTGGCTTGTCAGATAAATAATTATTTTGTTATGTGGTCTTTTGACCAGCTAACGCCAATGTCTGCCATCCAAAAGTCGACATAAATATCTAACAAGTCCACATAATTATCTGACAAGTCGACATAATCATCTGACAATTCCACGTAATTATCTAACAAGTCCACATAATAATCTGACAAGTCCACATAAATATCTGACAAGGCGACATAAATATCTGACAAGTCCACATGTCAACTTGCTAGATAATTATGCCGACTTGTCTGATAATTATGTCGACTTGTTAGATGATTATGTGGACTTGTCAGATATTTATGTTGACTTTTGGATGGCACACATTGGCGTTAGCTGGTCAATAGACCACATAATAAAATAATTTTTTATCTGACAAGTGAACATAATTATCTGACAAGTCAACATAAATATCTGACATGTTGACATCAATATCTGACAAGTATACTTAATTATCTGACAAGTAGGGGGCAGAACTATGCCACCATAATTATGTTTTTATACTTGTCAGATAGTTATGTTCACTTTTCAGATAAAAAATACATTATTGTGTGGCCAATAGACCAGCTAACGCCAATGTGTGTCACCCAAAAGTCAACATAAATATCTGACAAGTCGCCATTATCAAATGACAAGTCTACATAGTTATCTTGCAAGTAAATATAATTATCTGACAAGTCGACATAATTATCTGACTAATCGACATTAGTATCTGGCAAGTCAAATCATAGCCTCCAACAACATCGCCTTAACTTTTTCCGGTTGTCATCGGTTTGTTTACCTATGCATGTGGTCAAATCGATATGTGACATGACGTGTGCAAACATAATTAAGGAAAATAACATAAAATATGTTTATATGAGAGACTGTACTATTTTATTTATAAAATAGCCCCTAATATTTACAAATTAAAAGTGAAAACAAGCCTAGCCTAGTCAAAAATAGACCCGTTAAAAACAATGTTCAACTTATTTCAATTTTTAATGATGACAGAAGGTATCCCTTCAACTTGATAAATCAAAAAAATGATTCTAAATACTGCCTGTTTTTCGATCTTTCTATCATCCTTGACACCAGTAAAATTAAAACTAAAGTTTATGATAAAAGGGATGATTTTGAATTTCCCTTTTCTTGACGGCGACGTTCCTGTAGCTCCATCATACGAGGCATCTCGATTTGTACATGTACGAGTCTGTTCTACTCTTGATGACTTTAATGAACGTAACCATAATATCACATCCAAACTTTTGCAACAAGGTTACAGATTTCATAAATTGCTAACCATACAGTACTTAGCTCATGTTTTCAGTATCTCTGTACTTTATCTTGTTTTACGGAACATATTTAAGAATAAAATCGAATATTTGGGCACTGCAATTTACGTACAGTTAGTACGAATTGCTTTAAAATGCTTTTCCACTTAATTCTTTTTATATGACATATGAAAAAGACCTTACAGGACGATAAATGGAGTGGATTAATTCGACATTAAATGGAGCGGATAAATGAAATTGCAAGTACGGTATATTGACAGTTTAAAGAAGTTTTAAAATAATTTTATTGGTAGGAGTATATACTTGTATAATCAGACTTCTCTAAAATTATGTTTGGGGATAAAACTTGATTAATATTATATATTTGATGAAATGATTCCTATCATGAGAAAAAAAATCTACAAAGTCATCCGCTAAATAATGATTAAATAAATGATGCGATTCCTTGTTATTGACAAGGTCCAGGTGGAATATATTGCATTTGAAATTTAATTTACATAATAAAGATGCCATTTAAACTGATTTTAGGTTCCAAGTGTCAAATCAATATAAAATAACCTCTTTTCCACATTCAAATATTATGTCTGTATATTTCTGTTAATTCAGTCTGAAGTGCTATGAATTTTTCATACAAGCCTTTTCATGACAATATCTGTAACATTTTTTTTTCTTTGCTTGTTTATACATATAACTTATGATTTGACAGAAATGCTTATCTTATATTCCAGCACTTAAACCAACAAGCACATCCCATCATTGTTTGTTTCTCTGGCATTTATATTTTAGTGAGTTATATTTGTATGACTCAAATCTGTGTCCTGTCGCAATCTGTGTCCGTTGTCGTATAATTCTTGGTCCGCCCAATTTAAGTATCCGACCGGATACAGAATGTTAACATTTTGGGTCCTGGTGTCTATTATTCTGTATCCGTTCGTATAAGTTTAGGTCCGCGCAGTTTATGTATCCGGCAGGATACAGAATGTTAACATTTTGGGTCCGGGCAAAAATAATAGATTAAAGACTTATAAACGCTAGATATTACTGATGAAAAACAAAATAATATTGTCAAGACCAAACATCAAAAGTTTTCGCTTGCACGTCTCTTCCAAATCAGCATACCAGGTATAAAATACTCCCCGATTTTGACAAAGGTCCCAAGATGTGGATTTTGACACATGTGGCGTGTGACGCAAACTCTTCCTGCATTTTTGTTTTCATTTTGTTGTAGAAATGTAATTTTGTTGCAGAATTGTAATTTTGTTTCAGAATTGTTGCATGTAGTCTCTAAATGTGCAATAAGCTTTTGGGATTTGATTCCGGTTCTAACTTTGGTAAATTTCCTGAAAATATTAGTCAGTAGTAGTCATAGGCATGACAAAATAAATAGAGCATTTCTTTAAAAAAAAAAATGAACGTAATTTTGCTAATAAGCGCCTACAAAGAGAGTCTGAAATTGAAACAATGGCCAAGTTTTTCTTTAAAATTGTTGAAATAGTTACTTTCTTTCAAATAATCATTATTTGATGCTTAGATTTTTATTTGATCTATTAAACATAAACTAGAAATACTGTTGCACTCCAGACAACAGAAACATTCCTTTCAATTTAATTATAGGTGTGTGTCTGAAAAAAAAAGTTCCATTCTTGGATGAATTATCTTTATATCAATGTTGTCTGAAACAAAGAACAATAGTGGATTAGAAATCAATATACAGGAAAAGGGGACTTATTAAACTTCAAATGTTGCACTCCTGACAAACAAGGGTGGATGTATTTAATGACCGATCAAGAGGCGGTGTTGTTATCAAAATATTCAATATCATATTTTTCATATGGAATTGATATTCTTTACATTAATCAATATAAATATGTGATTTTTCATAGATAGAATTTTTACAGTATTCATTTATTTGCAGTTTTTCTATTTTTGCCTTTGCACTCCAGACACGGGACTCCAATTGTTCTTGTGCCAACTGCAGCAAAACATTTCCTTATATTCAGATACTAAATTCCTATCTCAAGATGTTAAACTCTAACTGAAAAGTCTTACTTTTAAACAGATATCATTATTTTCTATTTCATATGTATAAAAACTAATGGTAAAAAATGTCACAAAAAGTGTTGCACTCCAGACATTTTTGGCATGACTTTCAAACATAACTTTTTAACCAATAAAGATATCTCCATGAAATTTCGCATGAACATGCTTTGTATCAAAACTTCTATATTTCTCTGTCTAGATAACAAAAAAATAGTATAAAAAATATGCATAGTGCCATTTTCTTTAAATATACAGCTTTCACGTGTAGTGATTCTGTGCATTTGATTTCATATAACAACCGAGAAGTTTTTCGGAGAGAGGGAAAGTGAAGGCAAAAGGGACATTATAAGGAATTGTATCAGAGACTGTGATGCTATAGTAAAAAATAAAAGCTTCAGTGAAAAGGATCGGAGCCTCCGGGTTTAGAACAGAGAATTATTTACCCAAACAATAATTAAAAAAATAGATAAGTAAATAATAAACAAATAAATAGACAAATAAAATAAACATGATAAAGGTAATTACAATTAGATAGTTATACAAAAAATAATGTTAATACGTGTTAAAATTTAAAATAAATAATGAATAATTAATGAATACTTTTGAATGAATAAAATAATGGAATCATAAAATTTCATTTTGGATAGTGGTATTTTACCTGTTCATCCAGGTAAATGTAAACAAATAAAAAATACACGAGTTATTTCCCTTCCTGGGACCGAGTTTGCAATAGTTATTCGTCAATGTATTAGTATAAAATTAAATATTCGTCAATATATTAGTGTTAATTAAATTATCGAAATAATGTGGAAATGTATCAAATTACTTTAAAGAAACAAATAATTTTTGAAAACATCCTAAAACAAGATAGTTATCTATAATTTTGAAGTTTGGAAAAACTGTCTCGGGCTCTGGTTTGGGATACTAGAAATATTGAAACCCCTCTTTGAAACAGTCAAATATTTTGTCAAATTGATTTTTTAAGCAAAAATCTAATTTCCGAGAAACTAACTGATCCCCCGGACCCAAAATTATAGTGGGAAGACGGATACAGAATGTTGACATGTTGTATCCGGCCGGACCCGTAGTGGATCAGGACCCAAAATTATGCCACACCGTCCGCAAATCTGTTTACAAAACTGACGTCACAGACATCACAAATGTGTGTCGGTTCTTTTCCTAGGTAATTTTTGTCCTTTCCCCTGCAAATCTGTGTCCTTTTTACAAATCTTTCGTCAGCTTTGAAAGTAAATACTAAAACATGTTCAGAATTAAACATATCGCAAGGATTACATAATTTTATGAAAATTTCAGTATTATAACACAGTTGTTTATTTTTCTAATTCAAAATAAAATTTATTATGAAATCGAAGTATTATATTTTCGCAGAAATGTTACGGAAAATCTGGTAATAAAATGCTGCAAGATTAACTCATGAAAACGTCGTGAAAATATTGTGATACGTGTTTTATTTTCTCTTAATTAGTCCAAATTTCAAAATTGTAAAAAGCCGTGAAAATTGGCATGCCACCTTCCCATGAAATTCGTTAGATTTTTGACAAGCATATATATATTACTACGAAAGCCGGATAGTGTCAATAGATTTTTTTTATTTTCTCAGTAAAAAAAAATCTCACAAAAACAAAATTATCTCGTTATTTCGAATTGAATATATTTTTCTCAGAAAAACAAAACTTATTGCGTTATAACGCGATAATTATCTCGTTATTTCGAATTAAAAATATTTTTCTCGGAAAAAACAAAACTTTATTGCGTTATAACGCGATAATTATCTCGTTTAAACGCAATAGTTATCTCATTATTACGCAATAATTATCTAGTTATTTCGAATTAAAAATATTTTTCTCGGAAAAACAAAACTTATTGCGTTTTAACTGCGAACGCAATAATTATCTCGTTTGAACGCAATAGTTATCTCGTTATTACGCAATAATTATCTCGTTATTTCGAATTAAAAATATTTTTCTCAGAAAAACAATTTTTTTTGCGTTATAACACGATAATTATCTCGTTTGAACGCAATAATTATCTCGTTATTACGCAATATTTATCTCGTTATTTCGAATAAAAATATTTTACTCGGAAAAACAAAAGTTATTGCGTTATAACGCGATCATTATCTCGTTTGAACACAATAGTTATCTCGTTATTACACAATTATTATCTCGTTATTTCGAATGAAAAATATTTTTCTCAGAAAAACAAAACTTATTGCGTTATACCGCGATAATTATCTCGTTTGTACGCAATAGTTATCGCGTTATTACGCAATAATTATCTCATTATTTCGAATTAAAAATATTTTTCTCAGAAAAACAAATTTTTTTGCGTTACAACACGATAATTATCTCGTTTGAACGCAATAATTATCTCGTTATTACGCAATATTTATCTCGTTATTTCGAATAAAAATATTTTACTCGGAAAAACAAAAGTTATTGCGTTATAACGCGATCATTATCTCGTTTGAACACAATAGTTATCTCGTTATTACACAATAATTATCTCGTTATTTCGAATGAAAAATATTTTTCTCAGAAAAACAAAACTTATTGCGTTATACCGCGATATTTATCTCGTTTGAACGCAATAGTTATCTCGTTATTACGCAATAATTATCTCGTTATTTCGAATTAAAAATATTTTTCTCTAAAAAACAAAACTTATTGCGTTATAACGCGATAACTCGTTTGTTAAAAAATAAAGTACCAAACAGCCACGCACATTCCTTTTTCGGCCCCTACACCAGTGTGTTTCGGTAGCTTTTCGTAAATAGATGAAACAGATGATATTCTTTTGAGTTGCTTTTATTTTTGTGGTCTCAAGTCTGTCAACATTTGACAACTATCTAAAAATGCTCCAAACATATTAACATAAAATGGTCCCCCACCTCATTAACAGCAAACAGTGCTTTTTATTTCCCTTGAACAGTTTACACAAAATAAAAGTATGGTCATTTAGACGTGAATTTCGATCCTATATTTGGTAATTTTCAGACTTAGTTCAAATGTTATTAAAAATCGTGTAAAGTGGTCTCTGGTCGTGTTCTTCTCGAAAATGAAATTAATTTATGTCACACATTTATGTTTTCTGGAATACTTGCAGTTGAATATCGCTGTAAAAAGCCTTTGGCCTCATGGTGACTTCAAGATGAAGAACAACAATAAAAGCGTTATTCCTTTGCTTTTTTTACCATGTATTTGTAGAGACTTTGTCTGATGTGCATTTACTCTATATCCTTTTATTCACCATTTTGTTAAAAATGTTTTCAAGATGTTATTCTGACCACCTGTTTATTTGTGCCCACATCTCATGATTTTTATCATGCCAAGTTTTCTTACTTTTGACTCGATGAGTGCCCTGTGATTGCTTAAATGTGTTAGTTTTTTGTGGGGCAACGGAAGACAGCGATTGTAAGAACACTTTTCTAGTTAATTTGATGTTTGTTGACAACCCGGCATTTATGGATAATGAAGAGCATGGATGTAGAATTGCTCGATAATTGGAAATGAATTCAACTCAAACCAGTGCAAGGGGCCGTCTTGAACTTACTATGAGGTATGAGCAAAGCTCATTGTTGAAAGCCTCATGGTGACTTCAAGATGAAGAACGTCAATAAAAGCGTTGTTCCATTGCTTTGTTTACCATGTATTTGTAGAGACTGTCTCGTGTACATTTACTACATATCCCTTCATTGCTTGTTTTGTGTAAATTTTAGGTATTTTACAGTGTTTGAGAGGACGGTACTACTCAAAGAATACCGAGAACCAAAACAAAAGCTTAATTAAATATTGTAATCATTGCATTCAAGTGGCAAGTTCAGTGGCTGAATCTTTTTACTAAATGTATGAAAATGCATTGGAATTGCTTTTGTTCTGACGGTGTATGTAAAATGTGACCTGTTAGAAGAGTTTTCTAGAAGATTTACTGCATTCGCAAAATTAATAATCTGAATGAAAAAAACTTCCCGGGTAAATGGTCATACCTCTTTTAACAGAACAAAAAAGGTCCAAAAATAGTTAACAACTGATCACCAAAGACTGAAAACGCCCAAAACACATTAACAGAAAAGGTCTTGCTCCCCCTCCTTATCTGGTTACTAGTAAACAGTTTCACACATCTAGTATGTCTTAGTAATGCGCGCCGGTACAGCATAATTCATCAATACAAATATCAAAGCTAGGATAGGTCAATAACAAAATACCGAAGTTACTGTGTATTTATATTCTGCTTATGCGCATTTGGACAACTTGTGTCTCTTTAGTATAGATCAAATAACAAAAAATTCAATGTGATGGCCGATTTTATTGATTAGATCTGAAATGTCACGCGGAAAGCGTCTTGACATTTCACTATCGATACATTGGCTAACTTGTTCAGTAAACCTATGTCGTTCACACGAGATACAATGTCGTGGCAACGACATACTAAGCCGTGACCACGAGATAGCTATGAGTATGAGCAAAACTCGTTGTCGAAGGCCTCATGATGTATGCGTATCCCGTGGCCGCGACTAGTATGTCGTTGGAACGAGTTAGTAAATGTTAATGTGTTTGGAGCATTTTCAATAAGTTGTTAAATGTTTTTTGGATAATTAAAGATTGTTCGCCTGTTAATGAAACTCCCCTTGTTTTCGATAGGCATAAGAATTATTTGACTACATTATTCAAATTATTGTTTTGTTTCAAGGGACCCCTGATGAGGCAGACTTGAAACCACAAAAATAAAAGCATCTCAAAAGAATATCACCCGTTTCATCTATTTACGAAGAGCTGCCGAAACACATTGGACATGTGAAGGGACCGCGAAATGAATGTGCGTGGCTCTGTGGTACCTTATTTTTTTATACAAACGAGTTATCGCTTTATAACGCTTCAAGTGTGTTTTTCCGACAAAAAAAATTCTAATTCGAAATAACGAGACAATTATTGCGTAATAACGCGATAATTATTGCGTAATAACGAGATAACTATTGCGTTCAAACGAGATAATTATCGCGTTATAACTCAATAAGTTTTGTTTTTCTGAGAAAAATATTTTTAATTCGAAATAACGAGATAATTATTGCGTAATAACGAGATAACTATTGCGTTTAAACGAGATAATTATCGCGTTATATCGCAATAAGTTCTGTTTTTCCGAGAAAAATATTTTTAATTCGAAATAACGAGATAATTATCGCGTTATAACGCAATAACTTTTGTTTTTCTGAGAAAAATATTTTTGATTCGAAATAACGAGATAATTATCGCGTTATAACGCAATAAATTATGTTTTTCTGAAAAAAATGTTTTTTAATTCGAAATAACGAGATAACTTTGTTTTTGTGAGATTTTTTTTCACTGAGAAAATAAAAAAAAATATATTGACACTATCCGGCTTTCGTATATAACAAAGTCATGGCGACTTTACTGAGTGGCGGGGCAAGAGGGGTTTCAATAACAGACTAACATTCTTACATTTTCCAAAAAAGTTAATAGTAAATTATAACAGCCACAAAACAAGTAACACATTTTTTTATTAGCTCACCTGGCTATGCCAGGGTGAGCTTTTGCTATCACTTGGCGTCCGTCGTCCGTCCGTCGTCCGTCGTCCGTCCGTCGTTAGCTCACTTTCAAAAATCTTCTCCTCTGAAACCACTGGGTCAAATGAAACCAAACTTTAACTGAATCATCACTAGGGTATCTAGTTTCAACTTTNTTATTTTGTATGTCTTAGGTCAAACAACATGGCTGCCGTTACTAAAAATAGAATATAGGGGTAAATTACAGTTTTTTGCAAATAACTCAAAAACCGTTACAGATATCAAAAATCTGACAGGTATAAAAATGATCAGCATGAGAAGATCTACCCATGCTGAAATTTTGAAGAAAATCTGACAACCCGTCTAAGAGTTATTGCCCTTTTTCCGTAAAATTTTCAAAATTTTGATGTTTTTTTATTTTTTATTGAAAAAACTATAACAGATAGAGGTTAAATTTGTATTGCAAAAATGATCAGCATGAGAAGATCTACCCATGCTGAAATTTTGAAGAAAATCTGACAACCCGTCTAAGAGTTATTGCCCTTTTTCCGTAAAATTTTCAAAATTTTGATGTTTTTTTATTTTTTATTGAAAAAACTATAAC
>MJUU01047875.1:24976-35938 GCA_002080025.1 Modiolus philippinarum | reverse complement strand
TCCGATTTCTATGACATTTGGTTTCCAAATTGGTCTTGATGTCGCAACTTAAAAATTGATATTAAAAATTGTTCGTTGACCGCCATTTTTAAAATGGCGGCCAAAAAAGGCGGGAAAATTCAACATTGTCCATTTTCAATGAAATTTGATTTCCAAGTAGATATTTGATGTTGCGACTTCAAAACCGATGTTGAAAATTGTTTGTTGACTGCCATTTACAAAATGACGTCTCAGCTTCAAAACTGGTTTGAAAGTGGTCCTTAGCAAGAAGTTTTTTGTCAAAACAGCCCAACAAAGAAATATAGTAAAACATGATCAGACTTTAAAAACAGTTCAAAATATTGGAGGTGTTTGAGCTACGAAAGTTTGAGAAACTAAAGATCAACTGTATAACTTGCAATGTTACCTTGATTCTGGCAACTGAAAGCCAGGTGAGTGATACAGGCTCCTGGGAGCCTCTGGTTTGCATTTTTGACAACATTGCCGTTATTAAGAGTATAAACATTGCCTTCAGTAATTAGCTGTTCGCGATTCTCACCACATTTAGATATCAAATGTCCTTATCTCCATTTAAATATCTTAAATGTGTTTCACAATTCATGAAATTTGTAATGTTGTTGTAGAAGTTTGGATGTGATAGTGAGGTTACGTTCATTAAATTCGTCAAGGGTAAAACAGACGCCTGCGAATCGTTCAGGTTGAGATATATTAAATAACTGTAGGGTGGAGCTAGATGAATGTTGTCGTCAAGAAAAGGGAATCAGCAATTTCATCATAAATTTTAGTGTTGATTTGACCAGAGTCAATGATGATAGTTATATCCAGAAAAAAGCAGTATTTGGAATCATTGCTTAGTTTGCTCATTTTTGAGTTTTTGTGGGTAGATGGGGTCCACATAATCTGAAAACTCGAGATTTTCAGTAGTAAGGATATCGAGGATATAACTGCTGTTTTCATTGGAATTCAAATAATCTTATCCCTGTTTTGGGTGGTTCCATTTTGCACTTTTTTCATAAACCCTTTTTAAAACCTCCTTTTACAAAATCCCGTTCATCACTCTGCGAAAAAGGCCTTACATGGATCACATGGTCTCACTAACTTCAATATGCGAGATGTCGACGTTCTCCTCTATAGTCACTCAAATTTATTTCTCACACCATTGTCTTCCAAAAACATCACCAATTTGTTACAAAACAGTAATACTAATGCTCGGTCATGCCTACACTGTTTTTTGGATTCTTCACTTTGGTGTTAGCTTTTTGTTCATAACTTGGCATTAGCTGGATACTCTTTACTACAGAATAAAAAACAACAAATACCGACATTACTGTAGTGTTAGTTTCTACGGGTGACCATTTCGAAAACCTACGTCTCTTTTATGCAGGTTGAAAAACATTTTGGAGATCAGACATTAAAAAGAAGCATGGAAGCTGAGAGAACAAACAATAGGATCTAAATGAAAAGCCGGAAGATGATGCTTTTTACAAAAGAGATGCTCCTCAGTTTTACACAAGTTTCTGAAATTGTTAGTTCCAAATACTGAACAAATTGGGCGAGCACCGAAGTGCTGTCAACTAGGTTAGTTATACTTTCGAGTCCAACAGTGGAGAGATCGACCTAGTGGTAATAAATAACAAAATACCGACCTTTCTGTAATTCAATTTCTGCAGATGTCCATTTCGACAACTTACGACTCTTCGGTTCAAATGCGGTCAGTCAGAAATTTTAAAACTATAGTTTCTAATAAATACCCCCTCTGCTTTCTGCTTGCTAATAATATAGTTAGATTTTATTCTGATCAAAATCTATAAAATTGAATGAACTCATTAATGTACATGTATTTAATTCTGTAAATAATCTTTTTTAAATTGAACTTTAGCCTGCTGACACCAAAATCCATTCTTTTTTAAGTTCTGTTATTCACAGACAACCATCGTTATAGGATGGAAATCAAAAGATTTATCGAACTTATGCTTTTTATAATCAATTTTAGTTTAAATTGTTTTTCTGTGAATGAGGGAAAAACAAAATGTCTTGAGCCGAAATCAAAAGTGCAGACAAAACAAGTCAGTGCTGCAAAACCATCGGTAAAATGTCAACCGTATTAGAAAAAGAAGGGAAACGGGGAATGTGTCAAAGAGACAACGACCCAAAGGAGAGTAATAAGAACTCAAAGCCACCATAAGATCTTCAATGAACGATGAGGAAACCCCTCACCCGTACGGTAGGTCGGAGTCGGCCCCTAAATAAAGAGTAATCAAATTCAGCGAAATAAACGTCATACTAGACTCCTATAGACATAAAGTAAACTAATTGAAAACAGACAAGACACACAAAGGCTTAATAAATTTCCTGACTTAGGACAGGCGCAAACCTGCTGCGACGGGGTTAAACTAGTTTTATTGGGCCCAAACCTTCCCCCTAGCCAATGTGATAAATAAAAATACAATAATAACAACAGCAAAATTTAGTTAGCAACAGGACTGAGTCAATTGTGAAAAATTGAACTGAAAGGACTAAATAACAGACTTGGCACAGACATCAAAAAGGAATGGTGGGTTAAACCCGCCATATGTAGAGCCAAACTGTGGCAAAGGTCATGTCACAGGTACTTACACTTTAAAATCAAATAAGTCTCCATTATCAGGACAGCTTTCATCTGTATAAGAGACCGACCATTTAACCTGAAAAGGGGGGGGGGGTTATGGTTTTTTTTCTGGACAGAAAATTTTTTTCGTGCTTTGTTCACGTGTATCAACAAAATGTTTTTTTCAAAATTAACATTTTTTTGGGCAGAAAACCTCCTTCAGAAATTTTTTTTTCATCATTTTGGCAGCCAAAATATTTTTTTCACACAAATGCGGATCTAAAATATTTTTTAGAAAAAAAACCATAGCCCCCCCCCCCCTTTTCAAGTTAAATGGTCGGTCCCTAAATGTAAAACTGAAAGGACGTTCAGAAGTTTTGCCTTTTTGTAAGTTCAAGTCAAAACGGCCCTTTGACCTACTCTGTGTCTTAGCCTTGATCAATACAAAATTTATCTTTAATATTTTTCTATGTGCAATTGATCTTGGACCAAAGTTACCTAAAGTAAGTGTGAACCGAACCGTCAGTCTAAAAGAACAATCCAAGGACAATGTTAACGTCGGAAAAACAAAGAAACAAAGACAACATGAGAACGGCACAGAAAAGAAAATGAGGACACGCACATATACAAAAATGAACAAAACGGACCCAATAAAAAACCATGGATGAGATCAGGTGCACCGGTATAGTAAGCATCTCCTGCTTCTTATAAGACACCCGCCGTGTTGAACATGTCAACGCCGGTAGTAAAGTCAAATTCGGTAGAGAAAAACAAATTTTAGTGGCAAAGAGAAAAATCTGTTGTCAGCTGGGAAACAGATATCCCATAGCGCTCGGTCCACAAGATCAGTAGATGTTTCTTACCTCTGAAGCTTTCAACTACGTAAGTTTCATTCAAATCCATAAAAGTGTGCTAAAATCTTGCTCATGGAAGTAAAAAATAACAAAAACGGAACTTACTGTAAATTTTGTTTCTGCATATGGCCATTTCGACAACTTATGTCTTTGCAGTGCAGATAAAATCTAAACATTTGGAAGACGATCACCTCAAAGATGTTTAAAAACTGATAGAGAACAAATGACCAAATATGATCTAAATGGAAAGCTTAGTTTTCAACAAAATTTACAAAAAAATTAGATATTGCGAGTTTCCAAACAAATCGGCTTTCGTGTCAGCACAGAAGTACTGACTACTGACTTGGTGAATACCCTCAGGGACTAACAGTTAAGTGTTTCATAGGGACACCCCATTAACTTTTACAAAAAGGCTAAAAACAATTATATAGACTCAGTTGTACAAGAAGGGGAAAACGGTAAACCATTGAAACTTTACACGGCTTCACTGAGTATTAGAAAAACCAGTGGTAGAGTTAAGATGTTTTTGAGCCCCAAAACTTTCTTTTTCGACAACTTTATCTCGTTTCCCTGTAGTACAATAAATATATGAATGAAATTTGATATAAATATGAAAAAGAAAGGAAATGGGGTAAATGTCAAGGTGACATTATCCCATATCCAGGTTAAAAGGACCCAAACAAAGTATCTAGGGGTCACCGTACGGTCTTCAACACAGTGAGGAACCTCATACCATATAGCAAGCCCTAAATGGCCCTAAAAGGGTAAAAAAGTGAATAAATCAATGGCAACAAACCACATCCAATAACCCAAATATCAAGAAACTAAAATTTTATAAGAAGATACGGACAAGCCAATGACCAACATATTCCTGACTTGGGACAGGCGCAAAAATTACGGTGGGGCTAAACTCGTTTTCTTGGATCCAAACCCTTCCCCTATGTAAGGTGAATGGCTAAAAAATAAATACACAAAGACTCACAGTAAAAACTAGAAAAAAGTCCAACTTATCAAGACGAGTACCCTTATAATGAAGTACATAAAACATAAAGACAATACACACAGGTACTGTCTAGACAAATGCTCGCAGTTACTAAGTTACAATTTCACTACTAGTATCAAAGCCACTATCCGTGACTAAAGAAAAAAAACAAAAAGAAAATAACGAAGTCACTTTGTTTAGTTTCTGCATGTACGCACTTCGACAACTCACTGAGAGTACTTTTGTTAATTGGGTCCACTTTTCAAGGATTTCATGGTTCGCTTAAACAACGAGATGCAGCTTTTCCGTAGGGTATTAAGACATTGAATTCTAAATCACGAATTTAAGATCATTATGAAAACCATGAAAATTGATGTAAAAAAGGATAAAATTGCTTCCCCAGTATGTCTCTTCAGTGCAGATCAAATCAAAGATTTGGAAATCCATCAACCGATATATGTGTAAAAACTGACAGAGAACAAATTACCAATCTGATCCAAAAAGAAAACTAAATCAGATATGGACAGAGCTAGGTAGGAGGGAGATACTTCTTAGGTTTTAACAGACATTTCTTAAATTGAAACATTGCAAGTGTTCAAATAAAATCTGTTTTCGGGCAAGCACCGAAGTACTGGCTACTGGGTAGGTGAATATAAAAGGGGAATGAAATAAAGACGGGTTAAGCTGTGCTTGAAGCAAAACTGCAGTTTAGCTTAAGGTTCTGGTACTGCTTCGCTACGGAAGAAAAATCAAACCCATATCTTGCAGAAATACCGATGGGCTTCATAAAGAATCGTGGCGCATTTCAGTAGAAATCGACAGTATCAGTGAAAGGATATTATGCTTGTAAAGTCTTTAGGTCATCGGAAGTATGAGCTACTTCAACGCAGTTAAACAGAATAACTCACTAATACCTACATTACTTTAAAAAAAAAATAGATGACATGGATGTTGGCATCTAGCTAGTACGTACCACACAAGCTAGTGCTTGGTGTCGTCTTGAATAAACTTCATGTATGAGATATGAGTGTTTCCTCATTTTTTGTAAGGCCTTGTTGTGATTTGAAGCCGAACCATAGTAACAAAAGCCTTGTTTCATTTGCCTTACTTTATCATGAATTTTATCCGATAAACATCTACTCCGTACCTATTTATTCGTTTATATACATATCGCAGGATGACATGCGATGGTGTAGAGCTATATAAGTTTCTACAAATACATGGCACGGCTTGGCAATGGAACAACGCTTTTATTGTTGCTCTTCAAAATTTATAGGTATGAATAAATAAAGGGATATTGAGTAAATATACAAGGGACAATATCCCCAACGATGCATGGTGAGGTAAATTAAGCAACGCTTTTGTGGTTGTTCTTTATCGTGAAGTCTCCTTGAGTCCTTCGACAATGAGCGAACACTCATACCTCATTGTTAGCTCTAGATGGCCCAAGCACTGCATGAATTGTGGAAATCACTTGATAGATGCCAACAAAGCTACATCCATATTTTATTTCATCCGTTTACGCGGGTCGTCAATAAAACTTTACCTACTTTGACATCCGCTGTCTGACAAATAAATTAAGAATTAATACAGCGTATTAACTGTCATAGAGTATTCATCAATGTAATTGTATGAAATTTGAAAAATAAAGCTGGGATATGGCCATTGTATGTACACATAGTCAGAACAAAATAAATAGGCCGAAATTTGAAATTTATGATATGATTTTGGTCGTTTCCGATGTTGTTTTCTTTGTTGTTCTGATGTTGCCATTGTCCTTTGATTATTCGTTTTGGATTGACGGTTCGGTTCTTGCTTACTTTACATGAGAAATTCTCATATGAACAAGTATACCATAACTGAAGAGACCATACACCTCAAGCTAGGGGAATCTTTTCACGAACTCCACAATTCAAAGACAAACTGTATTGTAAATAAACAAAATAGGGATATAAAGTAAATGTACACGGGACATAATCCAACAAATTCAATGTTTTCCTTCTTGTTATAAAGAACTAAGTATGTAAGCACTAAGAACCCTGTGAATCGGTCATGAAAACAAATTGTTTACGCTGATTGGGGTCCATTACAATGGGTTGCAGCAAATGTCAGTGGCCTTAGGTTTACTTCAGGTCATTAAGGGTGTATGTGACTGTATTAATGACTGAAATTGTAACTCCTGATCTCTTTGATAACATACCAATTTCAATTACTGAGTATAATCCTATGTGAAACGGTATATAAGCGTAGAAGAATGTATGTAAACACTTTAATGTTATATTTTCAATGTTCATGTACGATATGCATCCTTGGTTACTTAACATTTCAATTAAGTTTTCTTATAAAATTATTTTGAATTTTTAATACAAAATTTCAACCCTGTATCGAAAATTAATGAAGCTATATAATTTTTCACTACTAGTAGGTGGAGCAGTAGGGTGCAATCCTCACTGCTTATTGCATTTATACACTATTTCCATAATGGGAAAATAATTGACATAAATGAAATATGTTCGGTAAGGTGCAAGCGCACTTCAGGTGTGAAAATCTTATAACTTTCAAAGGAACGATATGAAAGCGTTATAAAACTGTTAAATATAAGATCTTTTTATGTCTATTTATTCCTTTTACAATCTTTTTATCAACTCTTAACAATTGAAAAACAGAAATGAAATGCAAAAGTAATGAACTATGGTGGTATAAGAACAACCTAATATTACATGTATTTTCCTTTTTGGCAAGAGAAATAAAAGAAAAATAATAAACTAGTTTTAGTGTGAGAAATGTTAATATTACAATTTCCCATTTTCTATTCTGTCGCGCGCGTTACATATCAAGGTTTGATTGGTGTATTATTTTAAGTCTCCCCCCAAACGAACGGAGTTTTGGAACTTTTTTACTCAATTCTCACAGGAAGATGGATTCCTATCATAAAAGGTACAATCAGGTGGCTGTGTGGAGACCGTAAAAAAGATTGCCCGTACGCGTTCGAAAATGTTTGCTCTCTATTTAGTTCTTGTTCTTAAGATCATACCTTTCATTTGTTTTATTCAAAATGACGAACGTTGGCATGGAAACGGGCAATGAAGCAGGATAAGAAAGTACCCAGAATGAATGAAAATTCAGATGTACGGTAGTCCAACTTGAGTAAAACTGGTTCTTGTCCTGATACAAGATGAAGAGCAACAATGAAACCGTTGTTCCATTGCTTAGTTGAGTTATGTGTTTGTAGAAACTTTGTCTCATTTGCATTTACTCCATATCCTTTCATGGTTAGTTAGTCATAAATATTAACTGTTGATGTCCTTACCTCCCATATCTTGTAGACTGTTTTTTTTGTTTTTTTTTTGGGGGGGGTATATTTATCTCGAAATCTTTAAACAAAACAAAAGAAAGGCATCAGGCTGTTAACTTCGTATTAGACTGGTACCTAGTGAACGTGTATTGTAATATATCATATATTTCTACTTTAATGTTACCATTTTTAGGCCTATGTGGGGATAAGATCTCTTTTGTAATTTAATCAAGGAACCGGATAAGAAATGGCTTCGTAATAATTCTTTGACAAAAATGTCGTTTTACAAAAATTATAAAGTGAAAAAAAGAGGATTATTGAATACTTTTTATAGTATATTATTACAATATTGTTTCCATTTTGCTTTTATCAATAATTAAAGTAGGAAACAACGGCAGTAGAATACCAAAAACAAGGGAAGTGATGATCACAAAAATCAAAGTCACAAGACTTGGCAAAAACGGCAACAAAGAAAAACATGGACAAGACATCCACAAGGCATAGATTAACAGTTCTACAAACAATCCAACTTAACTGTACCATCACTAACGAAAGACGGTATTTTTGAATATCACATTTTTTAGAATCAAGTTTAAAGACGTCATCTTAGTATTGTGAACTACATGAAATTCCATACCAGGAAAGATAAAATAGCGCATTCTTCTCGTTAATCTACGAAACCTAGAATTCTTAAAGACATTTAGTCAACTGTAATACACTCCAAAAATTTTAGGAAGAGGCTTTTTGGACTAGTGGTGTCAATCAGGGTTGGATTCTAAAAACTTAAAGAGATCCCCTTCAAATCTGAAAGATAAAAAAAAATCCTGTCACAGCATCAAAACTTTTAACTTTAATTTTTCTTTACATACCTGTATTCAGTATTCACCACTCAAAGAAATATTAGTTATATCTACTCATCAGAAAATCCATTGATTTCCACCTGAATTGTCTTTTTGTCTCATGGACTTCGACTCTTGACCACTCTGTTCGGTAATTTTGTTATTACCCCTATTTGCTCTTGAAATAGTGTACACACAGAATCAAACATGATGTCCTAGATCAGGAAAAATTTCTCTCCATAAAGAAACACCCATTCCAACAATAAATAGACTGAGGATGACATCACTGACATGCTATGGACTTTTTGACTGTCGATATATTGGTTTATATTGGTGGGTTGATATTTCGGCAGACAGTTAGTTTTGCTATGGGTCCTGATTTTGCACATTTACTGGAATATATTTTTTGCACTCTTATGAAGCCGAATTTCCAATACTGTCTTAAGATTAGAAGGAACAGCATATTGCCAAGTTCTTTAATTTCACCTTCCGATATATTGATGATGTTTTCTGGCTCAAAAACCCGTATCTTAATGAGTACTAGCTTATATCCTTGAAATTGAACACTACAGAAACTAAGAAATAGGTTCCATATATCTAGCTCTATTTCTAAACGATGTACAACTTAAAATTAGCATTTATGACAAAACGCGATTTCAAGTTTCCTAGCATGCGCTAATTTCCCATTCTTAAGCTGCCCCTGTGTACATCGTATTTGTATTTCGGCTGATATGACCTGCTAGAGCATCCTTCCTCTACAAGGACTTAAAAAATAGAGGTTCATTACTTGCTAGAAACATAATCCCATGGGGATATGAGGAGGAACGTTTGAAATTAATATAGGATTCAACCTTTCTTTTTTCTTTCTTTTTTTTTTCATAACATATGTATTACATGTAACTCCGGCGGCTCACTCACAAACTGCATATAGTTGTGAAGTTTGTGAGTGACCTGCGGGATTTTTATAAATACATAATTTCCTAAAAAATCCAAATGAGTTCAGAAATATGTTTGATCGGATTAAACAACGTCTTAATTTTTGCTGCACTTTATTTTAAAGGATCTGATTATTGAACTCATTCCAATTCAAATTTGCAATGATTGCAAATCTTGTGCCGCCATTTTTGAGAGCTACCATTAAGTGTAAATAAAAAATATGGAGAATTTCATGGGAGTTACGAAAATCATCTTAAGTTGACACTTTCACACAATTACATTTTAAAATATGTTGGAAGTACATAATCTCATTGGAAAATGCATTTTCCCATGGTATTTTGATATATGATGGGAGAAAAATTATCCAACTGGAAATTTAAGAAATCTCATGGCAATAAAAAAAGTCCCACGGGAATATTTCAAAGTCCCATTGGAAATTGCATTTTCCCATGGGATTTTGAAATTCCCATGTTTTTTTAAATTGTCATAGTGTAAAATCATGCCAAGATATCGAGTTACAAACTATTTTGTTAAGTCCCATGCGATTCCGCACATTTTGGTTATTCACACTACTTTGCAGCTCTAAAAAATGGCGGTAAAAGATTTGCAATCACTGGGATTGCAATTAGAATGAGTTTATAGGCAAACGGAAATATCGAAAAAAAATCTTTTGTTATTCATGAGCAATGAAATTGAACTTTACAGTTACATTTGGAATTATCAATCCGTAAATTATTTGGTCGCCATCACGAGTTTGTTGACCAGTATTTATATAATAATGTTGTGTTTTACATTGACTATGCGAAAATAGTAGCCAGGGTGATGGACCATAGTCAATGTTTAACACAACATTAATATTATACTGACTGTTGACTATTTTGAAAAGTAACATTGACAAATAGTTCTGTTCTATCTAATTTTACAGTATGAAAAGTCGACAAAAATACTGTCAAAATAATAAAAACAAAAACAACAAACAAAACAACAGCAAAAAAAAAAGCAAAACAAAAACAAAACAAAAAAAATACAAAAAAAAACAAAAAACAAAAATGCAAAATCTTAGCGCTATAGCAGACGACACTCTTTCAATTGATTATTAGAAACTTGATTACATCAATTTCACAGGTGATCACGCGGATGAGTACCACCCACTTGTCGGTCAGCTCCCGCACGTGATGATGGTGGTGATTGGCGTAGAAATCAATAGTATTCACAACAGTAGTGCTTACTGTTGCAATAGTGCAGTCAACGCTATTTCTTTTAAAAACTATGCGAAAATATAACTGTTTTACTTTAAAAGAACATTCTTACAGGAAGTATAATAATACGCAATAGTCTCGCAATATTCGATCTACTTATGTAAAAGCAAGGACGTATATAATAATGAATATACGGCCTTGGTAAAATTAAATAAATCAGCATTGATCGTTTCACTACCTATTATAAAATAAATCTGTCGTAAAACTAAG
>MJUU01047875.1:0-24727 GCA_002080025.1 Modiolus philippinarum | reverse complement strand
ACCCCCCCCCCCCCCCTTTTCAGGTTAAATGGTCGGTCCCCAAGTATCATCTGTTGATTTTTTCTAGATGTGTTTGTCGCGTTAAAAAGGTAGTCTAAAGTTTTGTATATTATACGCCTGGGAAACTCGATGTTCTCAACCACACCGGCGTCCAGAAATCTTTGATTTCACTTAATAAGTGCAGTTCTTCTTTAATTTTTTCGAATAACAATGGTAATTAGTTTTTTTTATATGTCCGGATTTTAGAATCGCCCCGAAGCAGCTGACTACAATAAACATGATTTGTGTCTTAAAACGCAGACTTTATTGTGGTTTTAGGTATATTATAGATCTTGGACCAGTTCTACATGAAGTGACGTTTCCCCGATTTTTGACCCAAGAGCTATCACATAAGACGAAATCCACCAGGTTAAATAACACCCAGTTCAACACTCTTTAAATTCACAAAATTGTTGCATTGGGATGATTAATGCAATCGCAAGAATATTTGATAACTTATAAAAACATTATCTTGAAACAAATGCAAAATTTCAGCTAATTCCTAACTGCGGAGGTATACTCTGAGTTGTATTAATATTGTAAACAAATATCACATGCTTTTTAGCGCGGTAAACATGAACGACCCCAATATGATTTTGTTAGTATTAAATCAGTACTTAACATGCTTAAGCAAATCACATCTGCAGTATTTCACACTTAATGAGCCGGTAAACTTTCTTATCTAATAAATAACTAAATACCGAAGTTACTGTAAATTTAATTTCTGCATATGCGCATTTCGACAACTTATGTCTCTTCAGTGCAGATAAAATCAAAACGTTTGGAAGACCATTCACTCAAAAATGTGTTAAAACTGATAGAGAACAAAATAGCCAATATGATCTAAATGTAAAGCCAAAATCAGCTAAGGACAGAGCTTTGCATGAGGGAGATACTCCTTAGTTTTCAACAAAATTGACAAAAATTTAGATAAATTATGAAATAATTAATATATGGATTGCCTGGCTTATAATCTATATTATTATAGAACAAACAATTAAAATGAACGATTTGTTTACGACTTATGAAGGTGTAAAAGAATTTAAACTGACATTTTGTAAAGAGAAAATTTGTGAAGGCATTCATTGGTTGACAAGGCCAAGTTATGAAACCTTATAATAAGCTTTAATGAAAGAAAGCATCAGTTTTTTACAGAAAATTATGTATAGTTTTTAATGACAACTTGTCACCGTTTTTAGGATAATTCTGAAAATATTTAAATTTTCCGAAATCAACACCCTCTACTTCCCGTGAAAGGTAATCATAAAAAGCATTCACAGTGGGAACGCCACGATCGATTTTTCTACCTCCGCCTTTGATGTCAATGTCACAGGTCATGTGATTTTTCAGCCGAAATGGTGACATTTTTAGAAATCGTACATCGTGTCAGAAAATGCGTTTTCTTCAGTTTAGTTGACAATATATCGATGAGAGCATAATGCGAATATGGTCAGTACAAAATGTTATACCTCATCGTGGCGTGAAATGTATCTATTTGAAGCGGAAATCCATATAAAACGTTCAAGTAGCGATGACTTTATATGTCTAGAGTTCGATGCTACTGCAAAAATCTGTGACACATTCTTTTTTGAAGATGACCGACGGTATTTTGAAGCGAACATTTTGTGGACATTGTATAGACAATTCTATTTATTCCATTTATAAACGCATATACTCTGTAGGGTGCAGTTGTGTCAGTTCTTTCTGACTCGGTCGTCATGTGTTCATTCGGAAGGCCTCTGACAACGTCATATAGTTAAGGATAAAGAGATAACAAAGAAAATCTCCCGTATGACAAGCCTTAAATGTATCAAGTCGTCTATTTAAATTTAAATGCTTTGATCGATTTCATACTTTTTGAAAATTTGATTTCACAACAACTTAGCAAGTTAACATTCAAAAAATTATTACCGCTACTTCTTACTTTTGATAGAATTTCAGTTTTTTTTAAACTTTATCCCTTTCCACATCACTCTGCATGTTTACCCAATTATCTTTTCTTGTCTAACCGATATAGAAACTCAAAAGACCAGTCTATAAATACTAACATATCTTTGAAAAAAAATTATGGTTAATATGCTATCCGAGTGCCGAAGTTTACGTCTGTTCGATCTTGCTCTTGGGGCTAAGAAGTACCTGTCAGTGAGTACTTTGATTAAAACCATGGTCTGTCACTTTGTCATAATTAACTTCCTGGTAGTAAAATCGAGTTTCCCAGGCGTGATACTAGTAATCATATATCACATAACAAGTTGGAATTGAATATCGCTTTAACTTTAATACTATTTTATTGCAAAAAATAGCAAAAAGATTGGACAACAATAGAATAAAAAGGATAACAGGAAACACCTACAATGGCCGAAAATACATAGCCACATGCCACAAAGTAAATAGGACTAAAGATATCAATTTAATAAAAAGACGGAAATGTAAATGAAAATAGGAATAAAAAATAAACAAAAGGAGAAATAAGAAAATAAGAAAAGAATGTAGATTCTATTGCTCAGTCTGAAATCGTTTTGTTTGGTGTATTAAGTATCTGACTTTTTCAAAAATTTTTGAATTCATGCGAAAATTCAAGCTGTCATATCGCTCCATATCTACTCGAGTTATGCATTTTCAAATTACGATAAACGAGCCTTTGGAAGTATTCACTTTAAATCAAATAAGAAGATTTGATACCTGGTGATATAAAAGCTCTCCCGAGTTATGATGATTTTGATTAGCATCGTAAAAATGTTCTAATCTGGACTTTTTCTGAAGTTAATTTGATGAGACCATGACAAATTTAATACTGTTCACTACTTGTTCTCCAAACCACGAGTCTGTGTGCTGTGGTTATTTATAGGTACTAATTGGTGTATGCAGATTCGAGTTTATGATTTTTATTTTAGAGATGAACAATAAAGAAACAAAGCGGTTATTACAAAAGAAGCAAACATCAGTTTTGAGGAATATCTCAAAATGCAGTACCCACGTCTAATATTTCAACATGTTCACCAAATAGGTATGAGAGAAAGAGTTGAAATCACGCAATGTTCATCGAATTTGATGTACCTACCAGTCACAATAATTTTGACGAAAACGTGTTGCATTTTTTGCTTTATAATGATTTTTTATTTATATTTTTGTTATATATTTATATTTTTGGTATGTTGTAGTACCTATAGGCAGTTAAAGCATGCCGTGAGCAGTAGTCAGTTCTAATCAACACAAAAAAGGAACAAAATCTCACTTTTAACAACTTCCTATATTTATGTTAGTAACTACTCAATCAACATTATTTCATAAGCTTTGTAAAATATCTGCTCATAAATTGAGAAAAACATCTTCCTCGATTCTGTACCTCTATCCAAAATGTCCTTTTTACTGTGTTTGTATATCTTTGTATTAGTATTTGTTATATATTTACATGTATGTATGTTTGTTTGTATTTCATTGTATGCTTATGTTGCACACTGTGCCTGTCATTAAGAATTCGTATTTGTTATGTAATTCGCGACCATGGGAGGAGCTTCAACTGTGCATTAACTAAATTTGCATAATATTAATGCACTGTTGGTAGCTCCTCCCACTCCCATTGCTTCAATGTAATATTCTGTGGAGCGAAATTGTTATATAGTGCAATAACATGAACGACTTTTATTTAATGCACTGTTGAAGCATTTCCCTCCATTTTATAAGTATTAAACCATACTAAGATCAAAGGATTCATATAACAAATTGGTGAAAAAAATAAATAAATAACAGAATGTTACATGCTTCCTAAATTTATGATCAGAGTTCACCGCTCATCAAAATCGGCATAAAAACCGTTGGGCGTAAGGAGAGTTCAATTTTGCTTGCTTGTCAAGTGAACTATTCCAAATTGTACAACAATACCTACAACAATGCTATTGGTCAAACTGGTCGTCCGTTTAAGTACAGGCCACTTTTTTCTGCATGAGTGAACTTTTTTTGTATATGTAAGAACATGGTAATCCCCTTCCACGTGAATAAGTACGAGCGTTAGCGATTACTTATCACGAAGATGGGGATAATTATGTTCTTATTATAGGATTAAACACCATTTTAAAGGAATTTATTGGAGTATAAACGGGACCAATTCAGTCTAAAACAAATAAAAGTCCGAAGGACTTTTATGATATGTTTGTGAGTGACTTGGGCCCGTTTATACTCCAATAAATTCCTTTCAAATGGTGTTTTATCCTTATAATTCTTTTAATTTGATTTGTAATTAAATTCTTATTTTTATTATGCCAATCACACGTTTTTGTTCTACGTGATTGTCTTGGCGTATGAATTTAAAAAGGTGAACTTAAACGTAGTTCGGTCAACGTCGTCTATCGGAAAATAAACGACTTCAGAAATTGCTACCGGAAGTAAATTCAACCAATCATGCCAGCGTATTTTCTAATATGCAAATGATATAAGAAATATATATTTAGAATATTGTTAAGTATTCAAGAAATATTTTCAATAACCAAACAGTATAGACACTCAAGAGATAGACTAATTTAGCCTAATTTGACTTCACCTAAAGCATGCCATAATTGGAGTAATTAAGGTCTAGAGAAAACAGGTGCAATACATGTAATTACATAGAGTTATTCATTATGGAGTAGGAAAGTTTAGAGCTTACAGAATTTAAAAGAGATGATTTAGATATACTGACTTATAGTTTTATACTATTTTATACTATTTTTATATATTTTGGGGGGTTGGTTAGGGCTGATTTTCCTGATTTGATCATCACAAGATCCTGATGGCAAGGACATAATTGGTGTACATATTACGTTTTTGATAACTTATTCTGCACAAAATTTTAAAAATATTTCCAAAAAGGTTATTTGAAACCCAAAACGTCATTTCTATCCTCCATGCTTTATACTTGTTTTTTTTTTATTATTAAAGTAATGATTACATTCCCTTCATCTATTTATCTATTTATCTGAATTATACTGAATAGTCAATTTAATGTTTGAAAATATTATAATACTTACTTTTGAATGAATGACAACTCCTTCATGTTTTACAGATAATTACTTTACAATCTAAATGAAATGCCTCAAGCAGTTTTAATCTATTGACCCTAACATGTTTAATACAATAGATAATTATAGTTTTCATAACGAGAAAGAATTGTATATCGATGGATATCAACTAGAGTTATGTAATTTCAAAATATAATAAACGATCCTTTTGGCGAGTTTATTATATTTGAAATTACATAACGAGAGTTGATATCCAGCGATATACAATTCTTTCGAGTTGTTAAAACTATTTCTCTTATGATTTTCACAATATTTAGTGCCGAACTGCTATTTTTGTTTCAAATAACAACACCGTTGCTAGGTAACGTTAATCATGGCCAACGAGATTTCAAAGTTATTCAATAGAAACGTCGAAAAAGTAATAGCACTTGGGGCCCGACCAATGAAATTCCTGTAAAAGCAATCAACAAGTTCATATCTCACTCCTGCTTCAAAGTCTCACAAATAACTATCCGTGCAAGGAATAGATAATAATCGTGCATCATAAGAGAATCCTTTAGTAAGAACATGATTTCTTATGTTCTTCACAAATAAGACAGCTGAAATCCTGCTATCTGATATCCTGCTATCTGATTGGTCGAGAGTGCTTAACTATATTCTAATTTTGTTTGGAAAATCTTAAGTCCAGATCCGAGATGATAATGTTTGGAAAATCTTAAGTCCAGATCCGACCTGATAATGCTTTTTCAGAACGAGGCAGTCTGGTATGGCCACATCAGACTGGGTATGTTGATATGGACTGTTAACTTCCGGCTATAATGCAAAACAGAGTATATCTTTTCTAAGTATATAATTACAATTAGCCTCAGATTCATTTTATGTTATTAATATGTCATCTTCCGACAATACAATTCGTTAAATTTGACCCCACTTAATTCAAAGTAAAAGTTTTGCTCCTAGTGCACTTAACATACTGTAGTGTAGATGTACTCAACACTTTTCCAAACGAATAAATGGATGTTTAAAATGTCGTGCCAAAGTAAGTTTCACTACATTAAAAGATAATGTAAGAATGATCTATGCAACTTCAGTAGTCAAATACAAAGAAGTAAAATCATTCACATTTTATATTATATATACTATATATATCATAAATGCGTAGATGTAATTTCCCAAAACCAACTTATTTTATAATACTTTAGAAGAGTTTTCCTTAAAAAAATTAATTTGACAATTCAATCTATCATATGTAAGATTCTTATAAAAGCTGCCAGGGTAATATTAACTAAAATTGTCATTTGGCTGAGAGGTTAACAATTTGCACTGTTTCCCTCTGTTCATGGTCCAATGATTTTCAATAAATGATTGAAATCCCCCAAAAAACATTCAGTATAATAAAATAAATAACATTTAGCTGGGAGGGTGACAGAGCAGATTGTTACCCCTCGAAAAACATTGTCAACCTCTGCTTCGCATCGGTTGACAATATTTTCGCGGGGTAACAATCTGCTCTGTCACCCTCCCAGCTATATGTTATTTATATAATGATCGTTAAAAACTATTTTTTACGTAGCGTGCTTCCAATTCTTTTCATATTTTTGTTCTGTAAGACCTTTTGGGAAATGAGACTCCGGTTTATATTTACAACAAAATTGCATAATATATTAATGTATCGCAGGATCTTAATATTGCTCAACTACTGAATTGTCAATTGAACTAATTAAGATTTTGTTTGCAGTCAAAGACAGACATCTATTCATGCCCGAAGTGACAAAAATTAAATATGGATATTAAATTTCGAAGGTTTTATTTGAAAATCTTTAATCGGCTGTGCTTCGAAAATAAATATGATGTTACCCGTTTTTTTTAAGATGTGCTTTTAGTGTGAAATCTGCTCTGACGTGGTTCAGAAGTGTAAGCATCTTTAATAACAAGAACCTCAGCCGTCATAGAAGATCATATCTTCCAAAAACGAAGCACAACATATTTATTCTTCCGAAGCACAGCCGTCAGAGCAAACATCCAGCCACAGGCATATGTTCCGAAACTGGGGCATAGCATGTAAAATATGCCGAAAGAGCCATCCAAGGTTGTGCTTAATATTGGAAGAGTTCACTTTTGAGTGTACGTGTATTTTAAATATACTGTTCCGTATTTAGAATGAACTGTTCCGAACTCCGTTTGAAAAAGAGACTCAGACTCGTTCTTATTTCATTCGTAGTGAATACATTATGGAATAGTTCACTTGACATGCAGGCAAAAATGAACTCTCCTTACACTCATCAGTTTATGTTGCTCTGGATGAGAGGTGGACTCTGTTCATAAATTCATAAATTTAGGAAGCATGACACATTAATTCCGTTTTTTATTTCTTTTTTTTCACCAATTTATTTTATTCTTTCTGATTTATCTATTTGCATTTTACAAGTCTTGTTTATATTACATTTTTTTAGAACTGTATTAACTTTTATTTTATTGTTGAAAATCAGCCCATTCATTATATTGTATTTATTTTTTTTTCTTTCATCATGTCAGATTTATTTGTTTTTTGTTACCAGTTTTTTTTTACTTTTATCAGTTCATTTTTTTATTTTCATTTTTTAGTGTCACATAATCTTTACTCACATATACGGAAGCCATGGAGGGCCATGTTGACTTTCAACTTTTTTCTTACTACTTCTGACTTTTAAGTTTTGAGTTTTGACTATTGACTTTTTACCCAAGCCGTCGGGGGACATTTTGACTTTTAACTTTTGACTTTCAACCTTTGGACTATTGACTTTTGTCTTTTGACTTTTGACGTAAGCCGTAAAGGGACATTTTGTCTTTCGACTTCTTATATTACGGAAGCCTTGGAGGGCCATGTTGACTTTTAACCTTTTTCTTACTACTTCTGACTTTTAAGTTTTGAGTTTTGACTATTGACTTTTTACCCAAGCCGTCGGGGGACATTTTGACTTTTAAGTTTTGACTTTCAACCTTTTGACTATTGACTTTTGTCTTTTGACTTTTGACGTAGCCGTAAAGGGACATTTTGTCTTTCGACTTCTTATATTTAACTTTCGAAAGCGGGAATTTCAAGGCGGGATAATTGAAGAATCCATTTTGGAACGCGTTTTTCAAGGCTGAAACCAATCAGAGGTACAATCAAAATTATCACCTGCACATCTTACTTTTTTAGGACTATTTATTACGGAAGCCTTGGAGGGCCATTTTGACTTTTAACTTTTTACTTACTACTTCTGACTTTTAAGTTTTGAGTTTTGACTATTGACTTTTTACGCAAGCCGTCGGGGAACATTTTGACTTTTAACTTTTGACTTTCAACCTGTTGACTATTGACTTTTGCCTTTTGACTTTTGACTTCTGACTTTTTACGTAAGCCGTAAAGGGACATTTTGTCTTTCGACTTCTTATATTTAACTTTCGAAAGCGGGAATTTCAAGGCGGGATAATTGAAGAATCCATTTTGGAACGCGTTGTTCAAGGCTGAATCCAATCAGAGGTACAATTAAAATTATCACCTGTACATCTTACTTTCTTTTAGGACTATTTATTCTTACTTGTCTGACAGAAACTGTAGTTCCTTATCATTTTCCGCCAAGAAGAGCAGTATATCGACTGGAAATAATCAAGAATTACTTCCATCAAGGGTTTTTGTACAAAAACTTAGTGTGTGTGTTACCTATAAGACATGGGTTTGTATTCATTTTAAGACAATTAAAGCGAATTTTGAAACATAACAATCTCTGCAGACGCAAGGAAGGATATACTCAACTTAATGAGGTTGGAGAAATAATAACAGCAGTGCTGGAAAACAGTGGGGAATGTATAAGGCCACCGATCAATGTGGCGACGTCTGACTTTAGATCACCATGCACGAGTGAAAAGGGACGATGTTCTACCGGTTATGAGGCAAATTGATCCGCAATGAGTGGCGTTAAGGAAAGCAAGACGTCTTCGTAGAAAAAAGTATTATGCTCTCGGTCCAAATTATATTTGGCACGTAGACTGTTATAACAAGTAAGCACCATTTGGCTTCTGTATCCATGCAGCTATTGATGGGTACAGTCGACGGATTCTTTGGTTGGAAGTGTCATCAAGCAACAGAAGTTCTAAACTTATTGCTACATACTATTTGGAAACGTTGAATAAAATTGGTTGCACCCCTCGACTTTTAAGGTGTGATATGGGGACAGAAAACGCAATGCTCTGCTTGTTGCAACCTTTCTTTCGTTATTTTGCAAGGGATTCGATGGCGAAGATGAAGAGTTTTATGCACGGAAAAAGTACAACAAACCAGCGCTTAGAAGCATTTTAGGGATTGTTACGCCGCCAAGGAATTAATTGGTGGAATAATTTATTTAAGAATTTAAGAGATATCAATAAATATGACGTCTGTGACCCACTTCACGTCGAATGCTTGAAGTACTGTTTTATAGATGTGATCCAAGCAGAACTCGACCGAATGGCCTACCATTGGAACCTACAAAGTATAAGACCTCAAAGACTTGCTGAAGTCCCCATGGTAAACTTAACTTTATCCCACAAACAGTAGGCGCTCGGGGTTATGGTACAAAGACAACGTCACAATATGCTTGGAGTTGTATGGGTGTGAACGAAAAGTTTGTTGCAATGAATTTGAAGAACTTGTAAGATTTCTGAAGCGGGACTTACAGAGGCCAAAGGATGCAGACTCTGTGTTCTGAACTGATTCAATTGTTACGTCGATACTAACAGCATGCATATATGTTTGTTCAGTTGACAATTGTATGTTTAATTTTTGCGTGTATGTGTAATATACTTGTGAAGGCACGCCATGTGTTACCCATTACTCAAAGACATATGCTTTGAAGCTTTATTGTTAAAAATATAAAGTGTTTAGATACATATGAGAGTATTTCTTCAATTTAAGTGAGCTATTCAAGTTCAAGTAGACAATACCATGGCAAACAAACAGCAGACATAACTTTAAACAACACAAGTCAAACACAAATAACAAAACACAAACAACCAAACAACACAATTCAAACACAAGAAACAAAACACAAACAACCAAGCAACACAATTCAAACACAAGAAACAAAACACAAACAACCAAGCAACACAATTCAAACACAAGAAACAAACAACCAAGCAACACGAACCCTTAACAAACACAAAACTGGGATAAACTCGGTGCTCTAGGAGGGTGATCAGTTCCTTCCTCACGCATAACACTCATACTGCGTGTTGTAGAATATTGACATGCACTAGTTTGCTGTTAACAGCCGGTTGTTAACAATTTGTGTTACCAAATATATCTTTATGGGCAAAACATGACCATTAACAAGGATTTGAAAATGCGCACAGAGTAACTTGGACAAAGACAAAACAGCACTTCTTGCGATACCTCTATATGTATATTTATATACATATACCCGTATTACATGAACTAGGACTCAGAGACTGAGCTTGTATCGCTCACCTGACAAAATGCTACTCATCCATGCCTATTCTGAGGACCAAAACTGTTTCTCCCCATAGGGTCAAAATTAATATTGAGCAATGTTCAAGTTTTTTTTTTGCAGATCCAATAGGAATAAGAACCTTACAAACATTATTGCAGTACAATAGTTAAATTTGCTTCAAAGTTTCCATAGCAGATAATGAAAAGGATCATTTTCCCAAGGGATCCAATGTTAAACTATGTTGGCAGCCATGTTTAAGAAATAAGAAATTTTTGTGAAGGTCTTCTCAAACACCATTTCTGTAAAGTTTTATTGAATTGGCTTCAGTTGTTGCAGAGAAGATGCTCAAAATATGATTTCTTAAAGGACCAAATAGTAAACTATGTTTCGTGGTGGCCATGTTTTTATCTGACCTGGTTGTGTCAGGACGAGCTTTTGCCATCTCTTAAGGTCTGTCGTTTGTCCATCGTAAACTTTTGATTCAAAAGTCTTCCTCTCTGAAACCAATGGGCTAATTTCAACAAAACTTCGTCACAATAGTCCTCGGATGGTCCCCTTTAAAAAATTGTGTTCGACAGGATTGCACCTTATTCAAGATGACCAATTGCGGGAAACATAGTTATAACATAGGACCTTATGGGAAACACATTTAAAGATCTCTGAAACTGCTGAGCAAGTTGGAACCAACATCACCTCAGCTGACCTCATCGTGCCCACTGGCACATACTAGTAAGGTCCCGATGCAGTTCCTCTAGTTTATCCGGTCTCTTAATGCCACTCTTGCCTGAGTCGATGTAGTCCATCCCAGTCGTTCTCTCTTTTGCTCTATTGTTGTCCAAGTTGAAACCAAACTTGGTCACAATTGTCCTTGGTTGGTCCCCTTCAACAAAGTGTCTTGCAGGTCCGTGTTATATCGAAAATGGCTGCCAACTAGAAAATTGAATGAAAAACGCGTTCATTTTTGAACTTGGTCCTTGGTTGGTCCCCTGCAAAAAAGGCGTTTTTTTAGGTGCGCGCTGTAATCAAGATGGTTGCAAGCCGGTAGCATAGTTTTAACATTTGTACCTATAGGAAAACACATTCAAAGAACTTGTTGTCTGAAACTACGGGACCAATTGGAACCAAACTTGGGCACAATAGTCCTTGGGCTGGTCCTCTGCAGAAAAATGTGTTTTATGTATGGACTAAACCCTAGATGGCTGCCAGTGGGTAACATAGTATTAACATTTGGACGCTAAGTAAAACACATTCAAAGATTTATTTCCCTGAAACTTATGAGCTGTTTGGAACCAAACTAGGTCATAACAGTCCTTAGGTGGATTCCTGCAAAATGGATTATTTTCAGGTCAGCGCTATATCCAAGATGACCTCCACCGAGGAACATAGTATGAACATTGGACAATATGGGGAAACGCATTCAATCATTTTCTCTAATACTGCTGGGCAAAAAAAATAAACAAATTTCTTGGTTGGTCACCTGCAAAAAAGTGTTTTTCAGGTCCGTGCTATACCGAAGATGGCTGCCAATTGAATGGAAAACGCGTTCATTTCTGAAACTGCTGAGCCAATTATAGCCAAACTTTGCCACAATAACCCTTGGCTGGTCCCCTGCGAAAAAGTGTTTTTCAGTTCCGGGCTATATCTAAGATAACAGCCAAAAGGGAACATCGTTTTAACATTCGATCATATGAGAAAGCACACTCAAAGATCTTTTCCGAAATTGCTTTTCCATTTGGGAACCAAACTTGGCACACAATAGCCTTAAGGTGGTCCTATGCAAAAACATAGGCAATCAACGATTACAAAGTTCGCCTCATTGTGGCACATGGTCACAGTAATTTAATTTTGCTCGGATGCTGATCTGCTATCCCTAATGTATGCATATTGCATATGCAAAGCTTGATGATCCAACCATGTACAGTAGCCAAGGTATGAACTTAGGCCTAAATTTGAATGTAAGTCAATCAAGCAGAAAATGTAGGTCACAGTGAACACATTTTGCCTGGATGCTGACCTACCAACAGAGAAGCATGCATGTGCAAGGTAGATAATCCTACTATGGTCAGTAAATGAGATATGAATTTGGACATAATCTTGAATATAAGTCAATCATGCATAAAATTTAAGTCACTGTGACCTAATTTTGCCTAGATGCTGATCAACCATCAGAAGTGAACGAATATGCAAGGTTAAATGATCATATCATGTACAGTAACTGAGATATAAACTTGAACTTAAACTTGAATGCAAGGTCAAAGTCAAAATGTCTACAAGGATGATACTACCAAAAGGCTCTCACCATATGAAAGGCACATACCAAACATGAACACCCTACCACTAAATGACACATTTCTAGAAGCATGGTTAAAGTTTTAAAAAAAATTCCGGGGGGGGGGGGGTTCAGGTCAAAATGTCTATAAATATGGTACTGCCAGAAAGCATTCATCATAAAGAAGTCGCACAACAAATATGAACACCCTACCACTAAATGACAACCTTCTAGAAGCAAGGTTAATTTTTTTTTAAATTGCCCTCATGGCATGGTCAAAGTCAAAATGTCTACAAGACGGTACCTTCAGAAAGGTTGACCCAAGATGCACTTGTACGCAAAGTTTCCTGATCCTATCTTGCCTTTCCACTGAGATATACATGCAAGTGTGGACACGGACACGGAGGGTATTCCAATAGTCCCCCTCAACTTCGGTGAGGCGAACTAAAAAATCACGTTTACTTTATCCAAGACGGCAACGAGAAGGAAATAAAAAATATACCGGAGTCAACATCAATTTAGAAACTGTATATGACCATTTTGACATATAATGTCTCATCAGTACAGTTCAAACCAAAACATTTGAAAAACCACAACAAAAGTTGGTAGTCTGATCGAGAACAAACAACCAAAAGGGACATAGTTTAAATTTGGATCCTTTTGAAACACTTCAAAAGTTATTTCGCCTTACACCACTGGGCATATTGGAGCCATAGTATAACTTAAGTCTCTTTCACAGTGACTGTTTATATCAATCAAGGTCAATATGAGGACACAGGCTCTTGAGGGTCTTTTTTTCGGATCCAAGGAAAATGGGCAATCTTTGTAAGAGACCTTAACAATACATCATTTCATTACAGTTTAGTTAAATTAGCTTCAATGACGAAAATTATGATTTTCCAAATGGTCCAATCTTAAACTATGTTTTGCACTGGTTGCCATGTTTATTATCGAATCAGAATGAAATGATTTGTTTATAAAGGACCTTCCTGCAAAGTTTTGTAGATTTTGCTTCAGTGGTTTCCGGAAACTTTCAATACATCATTACACCATTCCAATACACTTAAGTTAAATGTGCTTCAATAGTTTGAGAGCAGATCATCTAGGGTTTTGATTCTCCCAGCCCAATGTAAAACCATGTTCCGCGCAGTCGGTCATGTTTTCTGTTGGATATGACAGACTGAAATCAGCAATTATGTAAAAGACATTCCATGCATTATTCCAGTACATTTTAATTAAATTTTCTTCAATAGTTTCAGAGAAGATGATAAACATGAAGATTTTTCAATATTTCAGCGCTGGCTGCCATGTTTTTTTATCGGATCGGAAGGAAATGACCAATGTTTGCACAGTTCAATTTTAGTTTGGTTGAATTTGCTATAGCGGTTTCAGAGAAGATGATTTAAATGAGAAAAGCTCACGAACGATGGACGCCAAGTGATGGAAAAAGCTCACACTGACCCTCGGGTTAGTCGAGCTAACAACAGGCAACTGTAAGACCCTGCTCACTAGAAATACCCTCACTCTGAACTTCAGCTTACAATGGCATGCATCTTATAATATGGTACGGATATAATAATGCTTGTGCTGGAATGTAGCATTTAATACTGTAGAGATAGGAACAAAACGAGCAACATTTGTAAAGGTCAATCCATACATATCCTGTAAGGTTTGGTTGAATTTACTTCAGTCGTTTTAGAGAAAACTAAAATGTGAGAAGTTAACGACAGGCGCAAGTGATGACAATAAATCGCACCGACTCTTTGGGTCAAGTATGCTAAAAATAAAGTGAAGATCAATAAAATGTGTAGCGTATTGTCCTTCTTCATGTTGAGAAAGATATTAGGTATGTAAGCTAAAAGGATAACATTTATCTATATCATAGACCTTTGCATACTCACAACTAAATGTATACTAAGCGTATATATAACACTTGTCTTCATTTCTTAAAGGGTCACATGTTAAACTATGTTCCCGCTTGCTGCAATCTTGCATGAGCTATGAACATAAAAATCAAAAACTTTGAATGCGACCAACCAAGGTTATTTCAAATTAGCTCAGCGGTTTTGAGACGAAAAAGGGTTTGATATTTAACTATTCAGGTTCCAGCTGGCGGCCATCTTGCCTGAGGTGATGATGATGATTGGTGGTTTTAACGTCTTGTACCCGTAATTTAATGACCTCGATCGTACGGTCATTGCATGAGCTATATTAACATAAAATATAAAAAATATTTAAATGGGACCACTCAAGAACTATTGTGACCAAGTTTGGTTCCAATTGGCTCAATTCTTTCACTGGATAATTATCAATGAAGGGATATGGAGTAAATGCAAATGAGACAAAGTCTCTACAAATACATGGTAAATAAGCAATGGAACAACGCTTTTATTGTTGTTCTTCATCTTGAAGTCGCCATGAGGCCTTCAACAATGAGCTTTACTCATACCTCATAGCAAGTTCAAGACGGCCCCTAGCACCGGTTTGAGCGGAATTCATTGCTAATTGTCGAGCAACGCTACATCCATGCTTTTTTATCCTAATGATCCATGGATGCGGGATCGTCAACAAACTTAAAGTTAACTGGCGAAGTGTTCTTACAATCGCTGTCATCCACTGCCCGACAAAAGACGACAGAAGACGATCACAACATTTAAACAACCACAGGGCACTCATCGAGTCCATTGTAAGAAAACTTGGCAAAATAAAATTATGAGATATGGGCACAATAAACAGGTGGTCAGAATTACAATTTCAGATTACAAAAAATAAAAAGGCCAAAACATGAAAGTGTGATAGCATATCCATATGAGAGATTCTCTCAAGAACAAGTACACCATAACTGAAATGTATAAAGAGCATACATCTCTCTCACGGGGAATCTTTTTACGGACTCCACACTGCAGGAGAGACAAACTCCAGTCTAAAATTATCAATGAAGGGATATGGAGTAAATGCAAATGAGACAAAGTCTCTACAAATACATGGTAAATAAGCAATGGAACAACGCTTTTATTGTTGTTCTTCATCTTGAAGTCGCCATGAGGCCTTCAACAATGAGCTTTACTCATACCTCATAGCAAGTTCAAGACGGCCCCTAGCACCGGTTTGAGCGGAATTCATTGCTAATTGTCGAGCAACGCTACATCATGCTTTTTTATCCTAATGATCCATGGATGCGGGATCGTCAACAAACTTAAAGTTAACTGGCGAAGTGTTCTTACAATCGCTGTCATCCACTGCCCGACAAAAAGACGACAGAAGACGATCACAACATTTAAACAACCACAGGGCACTCATCGAGTCCATTGTAAGAAAATTTGGCAAATTAAAATTATGAGATATGGGCACAATAAACAGGTGGTCAGAATTACAATTTCAGATTACAAAAAATAAAAAGGCCAAAATATGAAAGTGTGATAGCATATCCATATGAGAGATTCTCTCAAGAACAAGTACACCATAACTGAAATGTATAAAGAGCATGTCTTTAAATGTCAGCAACAACTGCATTTAGTAGAAGCCCTCATTATAGACAAGTCACATAACAAAACTATTAAATACATATAACTTTCCCTTGAAGCCATAATAGATTATGAACAAGAGTTCTCAAAATACAACATAGCTTTCCGGGTCAAAATATATGAAACCATGGCATATGAAGAAGTACTGTATAACAAGAAGGGACAGCTTGCATAATCGGCAGCTTGCCCCGCCCACCTATATTTTGAAAGTTTATACCTTAGTCATAAATTTATTCCCAATAAAAGTTTCTGAAATCCCTCTTTTGCATACTTCTGTGTCTGTAAGTCACAATGCCCTGCCCTTCAGAGAATAAAACAATGTATTGATTATGATCATGTAATGATCTATCTGTATATGAAGTTTCATCATGATATCAAACTTGCTTCCGGCTAAACTGCCTTCATCCCTCATATCCAAATTCAATGATAATATTCAAAGTCAATGATCTATTACCTTGATGTCGCAGCATCTGTTTCATCCCAAAATGTTGCAGTTCATGTCATGGTCTATCTGTATATAAAGTTTCATCATAATATCAAACTTGCTTCCAATTAAACTACCTTCATCCTAAACCTTTAACCTATATTTTCACATCTAAATTCAAAGTCAATGACCCATGGCCTTGATGTCGCCTCATCTGTTTCATCCCAAAAAGTTGCAGTTCATGTAGGTGGGCGGGGCAAGCTGCCGATTACGCAGGCTGCCGGTTCTTGTTGTACATAACTTTTTTATAAAGGATACATCTTAATATGCCATGGTTTCATATATTTTGACCCGGAAAGCTATGTCACATTTGGACAACTCTTGTGTATAATCTATTATGGCTTTAAGGTGTCTCAGTGTATTATTCTACCATTTTTGTCTTATACTTGTGCATTTAGGTTTCATTCAGTACAAAATTGACAAAATAGTTATTTGAAATGTAGAGAAAGTTCCAAAGTGTTTAAAATTATTATTCCATATCACTTTTACAACATTTTCATAACAAAAAGTTGAACTAAAACACACAAGCTTTAAATCTGAAGCTGGATTTACAGAACACATAAATTATTCAAGGGAGACAATTTGATAAAAAAATTAACATAGATATCACATCAGAAACTGACATTTTGCAATTTATCTCTCTTATTTCAACGGTGACCCCTTTTTTTAATTTTTATATGTAAACTATATAATGATTCAAAAACACATGCAAAGTATGAATAAAATTTATAATAAATTTTTCAAGCTGTACACTCATATAACCATTTTCCCTAACATCTCTGTAAAATCCTCAAATTTTCAATTTCAGTTTTTGTGCTTAAATGCACGGTAACCCCAAAATTTTATTTATTGAACAACAATACAATTATATTTCTACACAGAAATTTTCACAAAATTCTATAATAGGAAAATAATACCCTGCAGACACCTTAAGGGAAAGTTGTATGTATTTGATATTTTTGGTATGTGACTTGTCTATAATAAGGGCTTCTACTAAATGCAGTTGTTGCAGACATATTGACCTTGACCTTTCCTTAATCGGCTGTTTCTGAGAGTTGTATTTCAATGGAAAGGTACTTATATTTGTATGTGACTTTAAAAATACTTCTAATATGCCATTGTTCCTGGCTATGCTAGGGTATGCTTTTGCTATCACTTGGCGTCCGTTGTAAACTTTTTATCAAAGATATTCTCCGAAACCACGGGGCCAACTGGAACCAAACTTGGTCAAATCAGTCCTTGGGTGGTCCTCTTTAAAGTCGTCCGGCTAGTCCACACATCTTCCAAGATGGCCGCCAGCGGGGAACATAGTTATAACGCAAGACCCTATACGGGACTTTTGAATCGTGTTCCATCCCGAAAAAATCTATTCTTATACGAAAAAAATCAATACATTAATACATTGAGAGGGTAACACTTATAAATGAACACTGTTGAGCTAAGGGTGATTTATATTTAATCGATTTGTAGCGCTTCAGGTTAATTGTTTTTCGTCAATTAAAATTTAGTTGAAGAATTGTCATATAGGGAAAATTATAAATGCACTTCAATTTCATAAATTGTTTGTTTTTCATGAGGTATATATTTATTCAATAGGTACAGAAATCCAGTATTACTTCTTACTGGTATCAGAGGGCATCGTTTTCGCCTTCAATTACACGAGAGTTCATATCTCGAAAGTCCCTTATTGGGAATGCATTTAAAGACATTATCCTGTGAAAGCATTGATCCAATTGGAACCAAACTTTGTCACAATACTTCTTGAGTGGTCCCCTTAAAAGTGTTTGATATTTTATGTTAATAGATCGTACGATCGAGGTCATTAAATTATGGGTACAAGACGTTAATAACTACCAATCATCATCATCACCTCAGGCAAGATGGCCGCCAGCTGCAACCTGACTAGTTAAATATAAAACCCCTTTGAGCCTAAAAGCACTGAGCCAATTGGAACCAAACTTGGTTGGTCGCATTCAAAAGTTTTGATTTTTATGTTCATACCTCATGCAAGATTGCTGCAAGCAGGAACATAGTTTAACATAGGACCCTTTAAGAAATGAAGACAAGTGTTATATATACACTTAGTATACATTTAGTTGTGAGTATGCAAAGGTCTATGATATAGATAAATGTTAACCTTTCAGCTTACAGACCTAATATTTCTCAACATGAAGAAGGGCAATACGCTACACATTTTATTGATCTTCACTTTATTTTTAGCATACATGACCCAAAGAGTCGGTGCGAATAATTGCCATCACCTGCGCCCGTCGTCTGTCCGTTAACTGTTCACATATTAGCTTTCTCTAAAACGACTGAGGCAAAGTCAACCAAACCTTACAGGACATCTATGGATTGTCCTTTACAAAGGTTGCTCGTTTTGTTCCTATCTCTACAGTATTAAATGCTACATTGCATCACAAGCATTATTATATCCATTCCATATTATAAGATGCATTTTCAAACCTGTGCATGCCATTGTAAGCTGAAGTTCAGGGTGAGGGTATTTCTAGTGAGCAGGGCCTCACATTCGCCTGTTTTAGCTCGACTTACCCGAAGGGTCAGTGTGAGCTTTTTCGATCACTTGGCGTTCATCATTCGTGAGCTTTTCTCATTTAAATCATCTCCGAAATCGCTTTAGCAAATTCAACCAAACTAAAATGAAACTGTGCAAAAATTTGTCATTTACTTCCGATCCAAAAAAAAACATGGCAGCCAGCGCTGAAATATTGAAAAATCTTCATGTTTATCATCTTCTCTAAAACTATTGAAGAAAAATTAATTAAATTGTACTGGAATAATGCATGGCTGTTGCCAGTGCCGGTACCAAGTCCGGCTATACCGAGTTCCTATCGTTATCTATGTTTGTCATTTGTCATTTTATTGTTTTTCTTGTGCAGTTCCCTGGTTGATTGTGACATGTGATTGTAATCTTCGGCCATTGTAAGTGTTTCCTGTTATCTTTCCTTCATTAATGGTAGGTCTTTTGCATAATTGCGGATTTCAGTCTGTCAGATCAAACAAAAAACATGACCGACTGCGAGGAACATGGTTTTACATTGGGCTGGGAGAATCAAAATCATAGATGATCTGCTCTCAAACTATTGAAGCATATTCAACTAAAAGTGTATTGGAATGGTGTAATGATGAATTGAAAGTCTTCTGAAACAACTGAAGCAAAATCAACAAAACTTTGCAGGAATGCTTTATAAACAAATCGATAATAAACATGGCGACCAGGGCAGAACATAGTTTAAGATTGGATCATTTAGAAAATCATCATTTTCGTCATCCGCTCTCAAACTATAGAAGCAAATTTAACTAAACTGTATTGAAATGATGTATTGTTCATGTCTCTTACAAAGATTGCCCATTTTCATTGGATCCGAAAAAAAAAACAGTAGGCTCTCTAGAGCCTGTGTCTCATTGACAGTCAATGTAAAAGAGACCAAAGTTTCACTATGGCCCCAATATGCCCAATTGTGTAAGGGGAAATAACTTTTGAAGTGTTTCAACAGGATCCAATTTTAAACTATGTCCCTTTTGGTTGTTTGTTCTCGATCAGACTTTCATGTTTTGATTTGGTTTTCAAAATGTTTTGGTGTGAACTGTACTGATGAGACATTATAAGTCAAAATGGCCATACCCAGTTTCTAAATTAACGTTAACTTCGGTAATTTTTTATTCTATGCTGGTAGCGATCTTGGATAACGTGTTAACTTGATTTTTATAGTTCGCCTCAACGAAGTTGAGGGGGACTATTGGAGTACCCTCCGAGTCCACGTCCGCGTCTGTGTCCACATTTACATGTATATCTCAGTGACAAGGCAAGATAGAATTAGGAAACTTTGCAAACAGGTGCATCTCGGGTCAACCTTTCTGGAGGTACCGTCTTGTAGACATTTTGACCTTGATCATGCCCTGAGGGCAATTTTTTAAAATTCATAACCTTGCTTCTAAACGTGGTAGGGTGTTTATGTTTGTTGTGCAACTTTCTTATGATGAGTGCTTTCTGGCAATACCATATTTATAGACATTTTGACCTTGTCCCAAGGGCAATGTTTAAAAAAACATTAACCATGCTTCTAGAAAGTTGTCATTTATTGGTAGGGTGTTCATGTTTGGTATGTAACTTTCATATGATGAGAGCTTTTTGGTAGCATCATACTTGTAGACATTTTGACTTTGACCTTGCATTCAAGTTTAAGTTTAAGTTTATTTCTCAGTTACTGTACATGGTATGATCATTTAACCTTGCATATGCGTTCACTTCTGATGGTTGGTCAGCATCCAGGCAAACTTAGGTCACAGTGACTTAAATTGTATGCATGATTGACCTACATTCAAGTTTATGTCCAAATTCATATCTCATTTACTGAACATAGTATGATCATCTAACATTACATATTCATGCTTCTCTGTTGGTAGGTCAGCATCCAGGCAAAATGTGTTCACTGTGACCTACATTTTCTGCTTGATTGGCTTACATTCACATTTAGGTCTAAGTTCATTCCTTGGCTTCTGTACATGGTTGGATCATCAAGCTTTGCATATTCAATATGCATGCATTAGGAATAGCAGATCAGCATCCGAGCAAAACTAAATTACTGTGGCCATGTGCCACAACGAGGTGAACTTTGTAATCGTTGATTACCTATGTTCTTGCATAGGACCACCTTAAGGCTATTGTGGCCAAGTTTGGTTCCCAAATGGCAAAGCAATTTCGGAAAAGATCACCGATTGAATGAGGTTTTCCATATCGTCCAATGTTAAAACGATGTTCCCTGTTGGTTGTTATCTTGGATAAAGCCCGAAACTGAAAAACACTTTTTCGCAGGGGACCAACCAAGGGCTATTGTGGCAAAGTTTAGTATTATTGGCTCAGCAGTTTCAGAAATGAAAGCGTTTTCCATTCAATTTTCCAGTTGGCAGCGATCTTCGATAAAGCACGGATCTGAAAAACACCTTTTTGCAGGGGACCAACCAAGGACAACTGTGACCAAGGTTGGTTCCAACTTGGACAACAGTAAAGCAAAAGAGAGAACGACTGGGATGGACCACATCGACACAGGCAAGAGTGGCAGTAACAGACCGGATAAACTAGAGGAAGTGTATCGGGACCTAACTAGTATGTGCCGGTGGGCACGATGAGGTCAGCTGAGGTGATGTTGGTTCCAACTGGCTCAGCAGTTTCAGAGATCTTTAAATATGTTTCCCCATAAGGTCCTATGTTATAGCTATGTTTTCCGCTGGTGGCATCTTGAATAAAGTGCAATCCTGTCGAACCCATTTTTTTAAAAGGGACCATCCGAGGACTATTGTGACAAAGTTTTGTTTTAATTAGCCCATTGGTTTCAGAGAAGAACATTTTTGAATCAAAAGTTTACGATGGACGAACGACAAACGTTAAGAGATGGCAAAAGCTCGCCCTGACATAAAGAAGAGCTAAAAACATGGCCACCATGAAATATAGTTTACAATTTGACCCTTTAAGAAATCATATTTTGAGCATCGTCCCTGCAACAACTGAAGCCAATTCAATAAAAATACAGGAATGGTGTTTGAGAAGACCTTCACAAAAATTACTAATTTCTTAAACATGGCTGCCAGCATAGTTTAACATTGGATCCCTTGGTAAAATGATCATTTTCATTGTCTGCTATGGAAACTTTTGTGCTGTAATAATGTTTGTAAGGCTCTTATACCAACATGATTTGCCAAAAAAACTTGCTCAACATTAATTTTGACCCTATGTGAAGAAAAATTTGGATGAGAAGCATTTTTTCAGGTGAGCTATACAGGCTCAGTCTCTGAGTCCAAGTTCGGTACGGGTACATGTATATAAATATACACATAGAGGTACATGTATCGCAAGAAGTGCTGTTTTGACTTTGTCCAAGTTACTCTGTGCGCATATTTCAAATTCTTATTAATGACCATTTCTTGCCCATAAAGATATATTTGATAACACAAATTGTTAACAACCGACTTTTATCAGCAAACTAGTACATGCCAACATTCTACAACACACAATACGGGTGTTATGCGTGAGGAAGGAACTGATCACCCTTCTAGAGCACCGAGTTTATCCCAGTTTTGTGTTTGTTAAGGGTTCGTGTGTCTTAGTTGTTTGTTTCTTGTGTTTGAATTGTGCTGTTTGGTTGTTTGTGTTTTGTTTCTTGTGTTTGAATTGTGTTTGAATTGTGTTGTTTGGTTGTTTGTGTTTTGTTTCTTGTGTTTGAATTGTGTTGTTTGGTTGTTTGTGTTTTGTTATTTGTGTTTGAATTGTGTTGTTTAAAGTTATGTCTGCTGTTTGTTTGCCATGGTATTGTCTACTTGAACTTGAATAGCTCACTTAAATTGAAGAAATACTATCATATGTATCTAAACTTATATTTTAACAATAAAGCTTCAAAGCATATGTCTTTGAGTAATGGGTTACACATGGCGTGCCTTCACAAGTATATTACACATACACGCAAAAATTAAACATACAATTGTCAACTGAACAAAAATATGTGCATGCTGTTAGTATCGACGTAACAATTGAATCAGTTCAAAACACAGAGTCTGCATCCTTTGGCCTCTGTAAGTCCAGCTTCAGTAATCTTACAAGTTCTTCAAATTCATTTCAACAAACTTTTCGTTCACACCCATACAACTCCAAGCATATTTTGACGTTGTCTTTGTACCATAATCCCGAGCGCCTACTGTTTGTGGGATAAAGTTAAGTTTACCATGGGGGCTTCAGCAAGTCTTTGAGATCTTATACTTTGTAGGTTCCAATGGTAGGCCATTCGGTCGAGTTCTGCTTGGATCACATCCATAAAACAGTACTTCAAGCATTCGACGTGAAGTAGGTCACTATCGTCATATTTATTGATATCTCTTAAATCCTTAAATAAATTATTCCACCAATTAATTCCTTGGCGGCGTAACAATCCCCAAAATGCTTTTAAGCGCTGGTTTGTTGTACTTTTTCCGTGCATAAAACTCTTCATCTTCGCCATCGAATCCCTTGCAAAATAACGAAAGAAAGGTTGCAACAAGCTGAAGCTGAGCATTGCGTTTTCTGTATCACACCTAAAAAGTCGAGGTTTGCAACCAATTTCATTCAACGCTCCCAAATAGTATGTAGCAATAAGTTTAGAACTTTTGTTGCTTGATGACACTTCCAACCAAAGTATCCGTCGACTGTACCCATCAATAGCTGCATGGATACGGAAGCCAAATTGTGCTAACTTGTCATAACCGTCTACGTTCCAAATATAATTTGGACCGAGAGCGTAATATTTTCTTCTACGAAGACGTCTTGCTTTCCTTAACCCACTCCTTGCGGATCAATTTGCTTCATAATCGGTAGAACATCTCCCTTTCCACACCTACATGGTGATCTAAAAGTCAGACGTCACCACATTGATCGGTGGCCTATACATTCCCCACTGTTTTCCAGTTCTGCTGTTATTATTTCTCTTACCTAATTAAGTTGTGTATATGCTTGCGTGTGTCTGCAGAGATTGTAATGTTTCAAAATTTACTTTAATTGTCTTAAACTGATTACAAACCCATGTCTCATAAGTAACACACACACTATGTCTTTGTACAAAAACCCTTGATGGAAGTAATTCTTGATTATTTCCAGTCGAGATACTGCTCTTCCTGGCGGAAAATGATAAGGAACTACAGCTTCTGTCAGACAAATAAGAATAAACAATCCTAAAAGAAAGTAAGATGTACAGGTGATAAATTTGATTGTACCTCTGATTTGTTGCAGCCGTGAACAACGCATTCCACAATGGATTCATCAATTTCCCGCCTTGAAATTCCCGCTTTCGAAAGTCAAATGTAAGAAGTCGAAAGACAAAATGTCCCTTTAAGGCTTACGTAAAAAGTCAGAAGTCAAAAGCCAAAAGACAAACGTCAATAGTCAAAAGGTTGAAAGTCAAAAGTTAAAAGTCGAAATGTCC
>MJUU01047874.1:18817-31217 GCA_002080025.1 Modiolus philippinarum | reverse complement strand
TGAAAATTCACAGAAAAGTACACAGGTTGCTAGGCCATCATATCTTAAAAGTTTAAAGTGAATTGTCCGAAGGGTTGTCAAGTTAGAGGGCATCATATGAAATTGATGGAATGACAGACTGCCGATTGGACATCAGTTTACCATAATATGTTTGTCATTAGAAAGGCCTATTAAACTAGGTATATGGAATCTTTAAAATCTGAGATGCAGGCCATCTTGGATTTATGATTGGCTATCAAATCAAACATTTGGTATAGGATGGTCATGTTTCACTTCCTGATTAGAATTAACTTGATCTATACATCACTTTTCAATAGGTAGCAGTTTTCTCCACATAGATCTGCCAGATGGCATCTTAAATTTCAGATCAGCACTTAAATCACAACTAGGCATCACCGTGCCAATAAACACATATGTCAAGTTTGGTTACATTTACCAATTGGTTTCTTAGAAGATGTTTCATGCCACCAATGCCAAAAGATGCAAAGTGATGACAATAGCCATGTGAGCTATGAATGAGGTTTGATATGAAATCTACAGGGAAAATATCAGCAAGCATATAATTACTTCCACTGACTTCGTTTAACAATAATCCAGTGTATAAATAGCATGAGTATAGAAAAGTTGCTCTGATGAAGATGTTGAGAAATATGTAGAGGTTAAGAAATATGAAGACAGACAGACAGACAGATAAAAGGATCAACAAAACATAAATAACTACTTTATTTGAAATATTATTTTATTTCCTAACAATTTTGAATATTTACAACAAAATGAGCTATATTGTACTGCATCATGGACTTTTTCATCCTGTTGAAATTTTGTTGCAATTACATCAGGATTTAAGTCAGATTTTTTACATGTTTATATATAGACAATATAGAGAATTGATGGGGAATGAATGATTTGTAGGACTAGGAGTGAAAACTAAATCAAAGTTTTGTAAAGGATGCTTGCATCTTCCTAGGTATAGGTCTGACATTCACCATACTATAACCCTGATTTGAACTCTGTGCAACCATGCCACCAATGAACCATGTGACGTCCAAGATATCCATTGTTTTTCAACAGACTACACCTCAGTAATTATTTCTGACAGATATTCAATTAAATTTTGTGGCACATTTTTACAGCAAATGACTGCAATATGATGGAAATATTTTATTCTAATTTCCAGTTGTTATCTTCCAATCTTTTTCAAAATTTGAAGGCAACTGATACCTTTACTATAACTAACCTCTATAAAAAGCTCAAGATTGCACAGAGTACATTTGGCAAGTTGGACTAACTAAATTATCGTTACTTCAGTATTTTGTTATCTAGCCTCTCCTTACACAGCTTTTTTCATGTACAGTATTATTTACATACTCATCACACTATATGTATTATTGTCTCTTTATCCTGGATATTTTGTACATTTTTCTTTTTTTCCTCTCTTGATAAAGAATTTTTACAAGTATGATGTACCACTGACAGTACAAGTATTCTTTTATATTAATATAAATATAAGGTTATACTCAGTGAGTTACAATTGGGAGGGCAATTGGGTAACATGCAATAGCAAAGAATTGTGTTGGAAGGAAAACATTCAAGAAAAAAAAATAATGTAAGAAGAACTTATTGTGAAAATCTTTGTGTAGAGAATTTTATTCTTGAACTCAATTAAAGATTTCAAGAAAATACTGGTACTGTGTTTGATAAAAACATGGAACAACAACATCACTAATGAAATACAAGTATTTATATCTAATATCTGGTAATATGGATTTTGGAAGTTTCATTTATTTCTTTATAGATATAAAACTAGCATTGCTAAATTGCTCTACCAAAATGAAAGATGTATTTATCGCATTACTAAATCTTATGAAAACAATAATAAATGGCTGCTGGATCTTTCCTTTATTTTAGAAAAAATTGTGGGTGGGAAATTTGATACTTACATTTTTCGTCACACTTTGAATTCGCTTTAAACTCTTTTAGATATAAAGATTGATCTTATTCAGCAATATTTTTGCTTCAAGTTCTGCTATTTTAAAATGCCAGAGAGACCTAAATAGCTCTCTCTATGAAAGGAGAGATGAATGGAATAAAAGAAAGATCCACAAGCAATACACAAAGGCTTTATGATAAAAGGAGACAATAAGACAGTGATAAAATTTAATATTTAAACCTCTGACATATGAGTATTGTATATATAAAGCATTCATATATTAGAAATATTGTCCTCTATAAAAAGCTCAAGATTGCACAGAGTAGATATGGCAAGTTGAACCAGATAAGTCTGTAAAAATTATCTTGTTGTCTCCCTTTATTAGCGTCGATTCTTCCTACTCCTTAGAAAGAAAAGAAAAATTTATTTCATTTTATCATCTGCAACCTTTTTAGAAATATTTTCATCCAGGTAAAAGTATTTCAGTTCTCAAATAATGCATGCAAGGCTTAAAGCTAGGGAGCTACGGTTAAAAGCAAATGGGCTTGAGGAATTTTTGTGTAAATAAAAGGCAGGAACAAGATAAATAAGTTAAGCTAATCTAAAAATTAACACTAATAAACTGTTACAAAAATTTTAAGAGGATATCATGAGGAAAAGAGCCATGGTCAAAACGTAAAAACTTAAATGAGTCTTCCATTTGTAATTAAGTGTTGTGTTAAGATTTTGTAATGACAGGTCACCCCAAACAAAAGTATAACTACAAAGACATCGATGTCATCTACATATACCAAAATAAAACTGTTACTATGCACTGACAAAAAAATGAGTTTATACTTCACAGGCATCTTCAGACCACTTGGATGTTCCCAAATTCAAATATAGGTAATCAATATTACAAAGTTTGCCTATTTATTAATGACACATGCCTACAAGTAACCAAATTTTGCTTGGATAGTGATCTACCATCAGAGATGCATGCATATAAAATGCTTTATGTTCCTACCATGTACTGTAACTGGGATATGAATTCAGACATCAACTTCAATGAAAGTCAATCAAGTCCAAAACATAGGTGGACTTGTTCTAATTTTGTATGGATACAGACCGACCATCAGAGATTTTTGCATATGCAAACTAACATAAACCTATCATGTACAATAACTGAGATCTGTACTCCAGCGATATAACCTTAGTTAATCCAGGCAGATAATATACATTTTGCAGATTAAAAAGACCAAAATTTCTTGGAAGCTGTCCATGATCCCAAGGTTAACTCTGTTGTAATTTTGTTGACCCTGCCTTGCATAGTTATTCACCTAACTGTGGATACAGAAGCCAGGTTTCTCCAATAGTCCCCTCAACTTCATTTTGCAAAACTTAAATGGCCAGTTTGCTTTTCGAATATTTAATCATGTTCCACACTTCTGAATAACAGAAAAAAACTTCTGAAACTTGTGCATATCTACAACATGCACAGAAAAATTATGTGATCTTTCAATGATTTAGATTAAAACCTGTAAAAGATGTTGACCCCTCCTCCCCTCCCTTTTCAAAAAGGTAGCCTCTGTTAAAAATGTAAATGCACAGTGGCAAAGTTCTACATCCTGTAAAAATTTCCAAAAAATAATCCTAAAATGAATGCATAAATTCAAGTGCACATTTTAAATACTCATTTACATATTTAGAACAATTCTGTGAAGTAACAAAGAATGTAGGAAATGTTACCTACATTGTATATCTTTTATGTTGAGTAAATGATCCCCCTCTTAAAATATTTTTTAACTGAGTTTAACAGGATTGTAACAGAATGGCAACATTCTGACCAACTCTTAACAGATTTATTACTTAAGAAGGAGTCAATGAAAAGAGATACATATATATTCAAAACATATATTCTTTTCACAAGTTTATGAGTTAATGTTGGGGAGAGAAAATTAACATACTGGCCAATAGTGAAGCTAATCTTCTATGTTCAATGGCAATTATCTGAAGGTTAAAATTATGTATATAAAACTGTTTGCATTGCATTTGAGAACCAAAATACTTTCCCAGACATAAATGTGTGGAATTTACATTCAGATCTTCCTGCGTATATTTTCGGACAATAAAGCAGTCATATAAATTTTGAATAACTGCAGTATATATTGATTGACTTCACTACTTTTTCAAAATATTTAATTAAAATGATTTTATCTTTAACTTTCATTTTTATCTGTTCAATTTAGCACACAAAAAATTCCATGTAAAGTTATTTGGGAATTCAAGAAAGATCTGTATGTAGTGAATTCTTTATTAAGTATTAAAATATTTGCTTGATAAAACACTTAAGTGATTTGTTAATTTACATAAAAGTGTCAAAGAAATCTTTTCTGCATTATTAAGAAAGTGTATTAATGCTTGAATTAACCATTATAAATATACATATATTGATTAAGATTGTGTTAAAGAGATCACATTGTGAAAAGTTTGTTTATAACAGAGTTACTTCTCTTTAAACATGTGGCTGTTATCTCTCAATGTACAACAATAAAGCATGCAGGGAAATCAAATAACTCATAATAAAACAAAAGCATGTGTGCAATATAACTAGAAACCTAAACACCATGCATACTATCAAAATCCCCCGTCATTCCTTCCATGAGCTGCATCACCTAAATGAAAATTTGACCCTTAATATTCATGTAGTATAACATACACAGCAATTAACTTACCGTGGTAGGTCTTCATAACTGTTAGGTTTTCCTGGAGGCGTAGGAGGAGATTGAGAAGTGTTCCTATTGTCAGGACTTGATGTAGGGGCAACAACTGCAATATTATCTTTTCTTGGAGCTGAAATTGATANTGGAGATGATCCAGGCCAAGTTTGGTTTCATTTGGCCCAGTAGTTTCAGAGGAGAAGATTTTTGAAGAAAAGTTTACGACGGACGGACGGACGGATGACGGACGACGGACGCCAAGTGATGGCAAAAGCTCACCCTGGCTTTAGCCAGGTGAGCTAAAAATTGCCTTCAAATTGACGAATAAAGTCCAATAACTCCAACAAGAAAAATCGAATTTTCACAAAAAAGTATACAGATCGTGAGTCCATCATACCCAATACCTCTACAAAGTTTGAAGTGAATCGACCAAAGGGTTGTCGAGTTAGAGCGCGACATGTAAAAAATTGCCTTAAAATTGACGAATAAAGTCCCATAACTCCTACAAGAAAAATCGAATTTTCTCGAAAAAGTATACAGATCATCCAATACCTGTGCAAAGTTTGAAGTGAATTGGCAAAATGGTTATCAAGTTAGAGCGTGACATGAAACGGACGGACGGACAGACAGACAGACGGATGGACGCACGATCGGACATTGGTATACCATAATACGTCCGTCATTAGACGGGCGTATAAAAACCACACTCTAAAATGCTGTCTTCATAATGTTTCAAGAAACATTATACAAAATTTCAAAATGATATTTCCACTAAAAGTAAAGTCATGCTGTGTATAGATTTTTTTCTTTGCTACATATTTTTTGTCCATTTCATTGTATAAGTATCATTGCTGTATTTCACGTATTTAGTCATATTGCTAAGCAGGAAGTGTAATCTGACCAGTACAAATATCGAATTTCACTAAAGGAGTTGGCAATTCTGTGATCTAAACAATTCCTTGCATATTTTCCAATGAATAATGCTAGCCACTGTAAAATTAAACACACAAGAATGGTGTTGCTACCAACAAAAGAGATGATTACTGCAAATATGATAGAGGTCACACATGACAGGACTTTTTGAAGTAAGGAAAAAAAAGACATGGTCAGAAGGAAAAAATCAGGGTCGGTCGGCCAACTGAAAATTCATATTTTTTATTTGGCCTTACTAATAACGTCTTTTGGAAAATTTCAAAACATAAGTTCTTTTTTTATAAATGCAAAATTAAAGGATAATATTGACCTTGGCCTATACTAGTGACTCTCCTTTGCATGCAGTTGGCTTTAAGTGTGGGAGGTTGATGCACGTGTATTATTTCTTGAGCCTGTTGGACTCATTTGATGCCCTACTATAACACATCTGTTGTCATAAAAAATTATATTCTCAGCTCATGAACTCTCATTACATACAATTTCAAAGCATTCCAATAAATCAGGTATGAAACTTTTTACTTTCAGTCATAATGGGACATACAATCCATCAGAGATTAAGACATTCAAATTTACAAAACTTATACAAGACCTGTGGTATAAGTATTCACAAAGAATCATAGGTAAACACAGCACACAGTATTTTACAAACAACACTTCAGATACCAGATAATTGAAAAATTATTTACAGCTATCAGCCTGTCTCCTGTAGAAAGTCTTCCATCTTGTTCAGCAGCACCACCTTCAATAATCTTTGTGACAAATATACCATTATCCCCTGGTATGTGTTGGTTTCCAACTCCACCGGCAATACTAAAACCCAGACCTGTAAAATAATTAAAGAACCTTAGTGAGCACTATCTATGTCTATCCAATATCTCCTGACCCCACATGGAAGAAAATCCCTTGTTACTGATGCCTGAAATGTGTACCAATACCCTCACATGGACAGATGCATATCATAAATTTCTGGATGGGGATAATATGCATATCCTCACATCATCACCAACAATCAGACCACATATAGACTAAGAGCTGTCGCCGAATGGCAGCCAGGTATACCCCCCGCTAATTGAACCCTGAATCAATATGACAAGTGTAAATTTTTTTAAGTGTGTGTGGACCCAATACAGTTGTGGACACAGTACAAATGTGGACACAATACAAGTATGGACAAAATGATATACCTCCCCCTTTTTTTCTGAAAATATTAAAGACAAATTATCTCCCCTTCAAAATTTCGGACAGCAACCATATTACTTCATCCACATGTTCAGGTGGTTTACCACAACTGAGCAACATTTCATCAAAATCCAAGCAGCCGTTTAAGAGAACATGCGCTGACAAGGCTTGTCCACACACCCCCCTTTTCCAGAATATTCAAAGACGAATTATCTCCCCTTAAAAATTACAGGCAGCAACCATATTACTTCATGCACATCTGCAGATGGTGTACTACAACTGTGTAACATTTCGTCAAAATCCAAGCAGCCGTTTAGGAGAACATGCGCTGACAAGGTCTGCCTCCCCCCTTTTTGACAAAATTGAAATTCCAAGACGAATTATTTCCCCTTAAAAATTTCGGGCAGCAACCATATTACTTCATGCACATCTCCAGATGGTGTACTACAACTGTGTAACATTTCATCAAAATCCAAGCAGCCGTTTAGGAGAACATGTGCTGACAAGGTTCGCCTCCCCCTTTTCCACAAAATATTCAAAGACGAATTATCTCCCCTTAAAAATTATGGGCAGCAACCATATAACTTCATGCACATCTTCAGATAGTGTACTACAACTGTGTAACATTTCATCAAATTCCAAGCAGCCGTTTAGGAGAACATGCGCTGACAAGGTACATGGACGGACAGACAGACAGACGGACGGACGGGGTGATTCCTATATACCCCCCCAAACTTTGTTTGCGGGGTATAATAAAAGCAATCCATCATGCAGTTACAGAGGCGTTGCACTAATTGGATGTATTTTTGTAGTTTAAGTACCATAACTACTGCACAAATCTTGGAATACCAAAAACCTCAGAGATGCTATTCTCCAAGAGGACCATAGTCAGATGACAAAGTAATTCCAGATGAGATGTTAGAATCCATTTTAATATCAGGTATATTGTTTAACTATGTTCCTATGGATGTAGTCTTTGAAAGGATACTAACATGACTGACAAAATTTGAATATGGGACTTTCGTCACCATGTTTGGCCAAACTGACCATGTGATTTTACTGGTGATTTATTAGAAGAAATCTTTCAAAAACAAACTGTAAGATAGTCAACAAGATGCAAAGAGAAGGCAAAAGTTCAACTTTCAATAGCTTTGATAGTCAAACACAGCTAATCATAGAATACAAAGTTGACTTACTAACTACGGTATAAGCGATCCAAATATGACAAGATGCTGATATTCTATCCCCAGATGTTTGCATACTCAAGGTAAGATGATCCAACTATGTATAGTAATTGTGATATGAATTTAAAGATAAACATGGATGTAAGTAAATAAAGAATAAAGTGTTGGTCACTGAGGCTGTCAGTAAACTAAAGATGCAACTGTATGTAAAGTTTCATATTTTTTCCTAAATGCAAATGCAGGCATTGGTGTTATTCCACTAACTTTACAGATATCAATTTTAAATCAACAGTCAGTGAAATGTAAAATTAGGGTCAAGGTTACAAAACAAAAGTCTGGCATGAATACGCTTGCAATAGATAAATTATGTACAAAATAGACTTGAAAGTTAAAATATTACTAAATTTTACAAAGTTACTGAACAAAACCCTTAAGGTTTAGGTAAACTGACTAAGTCTCAGGAGATGTTTTTTTAATTGTATGTTAATCTTCCTTAACATCATCATCCAAGGGCAAAATGTTAATAGCATAAAGTGAATTCAGACATCATCAGATTTGTTTATTTGGAATCATAGCACTATTCAAGCTGTTTAGTTTATTTTGAACACTTTGCAAGCTTTTTCATTGAACAAGCAATACATGTGATTGCTGCTTTTGTTCTTTACTAGATTTTCATTTTGAACATCAACATTTTGTTTATTGAAAAAAATCAAAGTACTGTCAAACAGGAAGTGGATGTTCAACCAACTTGAAAATCGTTTACACATTACAACTCATCATTTCCAAATTCAGACCAAATTTCAAATTAATCCCCCCCAGTAGAAGCCAAAAAATCTTTGATGAAAAAAAATTTTGACGGACAAAGTGGAAATATAGGGCACCCGCATCTCAATCCAGGCCCTAATCAAGACAAAGCTGAGGCTTTCAAAATAAAGTAATACCTAGCATAGACCATCAATCCTTCCAGACAGAATAAATACCAGGATCTGATAGTATATCCTGCATGGAAGATACACCATGGTCCAAGAAACCATTGAAAATCTGGAGATAAAACTTATGCTTTTACAAACCTTTGTTTCCTTTGATTAATTCTATTTCTACAATGTTTTCTGCTGGAGCTTTTAATCTTTTGACATACTGAAATAAAAAAACATAATATAATATTACCACTAAAATTTTTTATTTGGTTAATAACAATCACCAGATATATCAAAGAGATAATAATTACATCTTTAAATGTATAACAAGAAAAGGCAGCAGTCGGAAATGACAGCTAATCCCCTCACCAATTTGTTTTTTGTTCAAATAAGTCAGTTTCAGACTACTAAACAATCAGCAGCTGAAACTATCCATGAAGATACATATTGGTATTGTGAACCCAAGACAAACTTTAACCCCGGTCACTTATGCATGAAATGTAAGTCAAGCTGACTTAATTTTTAACAGAAACCTTGTGACTATCCCAGACAGATCCACTGACAAAATATTAGTCCTTTGACTGATTTAGTATCTCAGATCTGGACTTAAACAAAAACTCTTAACTTGAATCACACATGCATGAAATGTAGGTTAAAGTGATCTAATTTTTATCAGGAACCTCAGGAATATCCAAGATGCATCCACTTACAAAATGTTCCTCTACCTGCTTTAGTATCTCAGATCTGGACTTAAACAAAAACTTGAACCTGAGTTACTCATGCATGAAATGTAGGTCAAGGTACCCTAAATTTTATTCCAACATCAAGAACTATCAAAGATGCATCTGTAGACAAAAGCTTATTTATCTACGACTTGTAGTTCAAAAGATATACTTATGGACGTACGGACAAATGGGAAAAATGTTATCCTCTCTCCCCACCTTTCGTTTGGAGAGGTGATACTAAAAGTGTTTTTCAAATAATGTCCATTCATTTGGTAAAACCAAAGGAAATTAATTACAGAATGTAACTAACTTTTTTCTAGTGTAAATGTCAAGCAATGAAATTACTAAATAGTCAACTTTATGTAAAATTTGTTTTCAAACTGTGATATTTACAATCATTTTATCAATCTAGACAATTCAAAACTATGAAAACAAGAATAGGAAGCAGAAGAAAATGACAGCTAATCACTTGCCTAATTGTTTAAATAAGGCATAAAATTAGTCCTGTTGTGGTATCTCAGAAATGGACTTTTACAAAAAACTTTAACATGAGGTCACTCATACATGAAATGTAGGTCAAGGTCATCATAATCATCCAAGCCACACTTATTGGCAAAATATCATTCCTTTACAAGCTGTGGCATTTGAGATCTATTAACAGAGTCACTCATGCATGAAATGAAGGTAAAGTGTAACCTTTTCAATGACTTCAAGTACTATCCAAGATAATGTATGGACAAAACTAATCCATTTACAATTTGTACTTCAAAAGACACATCAATTTAAAGTTTGTGACTAAGGACCATACAGATGAACAGACATAACATTATATATAATTACCCTATATCCCTCCTCCCTCAAAACTCCATTGGCAATGGGATTATGAATTTGAATAAATAAAATTGCGAAAAATTTTGTTGAATATCAAAAAAAAAAATTTTTTTTTTCAGGTTAATAACATTTTAAACAAGTTTGGATCGTATTGCAAGGCAATACAGAAGTCCCCTACTGGTGGAATAATAGCAAAAATAGTTATAGAAGAAAAGTTTTCGGAGCCCAAGGCCAATAACTCCGTCAAAAATCAATGAACCCAACCCATACTAAAACTTGTAAAACTGTAACCCATAGTGGTTGATTAACAATGCAAATATCAGCTTAATATCTGAAACGGTTTAGAAAAAAAATCTGGAAAACCTATATTTTACCAAACTTTTCTAAGTCCATTGTCCATAACTCTGTCCAAAATCAATGGACCCGAACCAAACTCGAACTTGATCTGTAACTCAAAGTGGTAGACTCACATAGCAAATATTAGCTTCATATCTGGAACGGTTTAGGAAAAAAGTCCGGAAAACCTATATTTTACCAAAATTTTTCTATGTTAAAGGGCCATAACTCCGTCCAAAATCAATGGACCGGAACCATTTAGGAAAAAAGTCAGGAAAACCTATATTTTACAAAAATTTTCTAAGTTAAAGGGCCATAACTCCGTCCAAAATCAACGAACTGGAACCAAGCTCGAACTTGGTCTGTAACTCATGGTGGTAGACTTACATACCAAATATTAGATAAATATCTTTCATAGTATAGGAAAAAAGTCAGGAAAACTGAGTGTGACAGACTGACGGACTGAAGAAGTGCAAACCTAAAGCCCCCTTCGGCGAAGCCGGTAGGGGACTAATTAATATATGTTAGATGTAACTGGCAACCAAGATGATATCTAACTGTTTTATTGATTTTAAGCCAATATTTATAATAATTTCTACTGAACTTCCATAAAAAGATAGATATTATTTATCCCCTGTGTTACATATATATCACACCAGAGTCTATTATCCCACGATTACCAAATTAAATTTTCAACGGTTAATCTTGTATTACCAGACAAATGAAGAACAATTAGGTATAATTTCATGGCAGTGCATGATTTACAAAAATGTTTGGTTTTCTGTTCATGAATATTCAAGTTCAAGTATACAAGGTAACATAACAGAAGGAAGATTTTCTTTGTATAAAATACTTGATTCAAAAGGGAAAATTTTTCATTATTGTAATTATGACAAGAAGAATGAGAACAGCAATTCCCTACTTTACCTTAAGGCTATAATAAAATAACACCTAGATTATCATCCATCTTTTCTCAAAATTTGGGGCGGGCAGGTGAGTTTTATTTTATATTTTTTATCAAATTTTGTGAAAAATGCTGTCATTTTAAAAGAAATTTACCCAAATAAGCCAAAAATCAGAATTTTTTTTGTTTTGTTTTATCATGTCAATAAAATCAGGGCGGGCGGGGATGAGAATCTAGGGTATGTTTTATTATTGCCCGAGTAATGTAAAATTTAATAAAATTTAGATTCCCATAAAAAGTGGATCAAACTCTATACAATGTAATAAGCCTTATCTGTTTTTCAGTCATATACTGATACAAGCTATCTATAGTTACATTAAACACATACATGTATCTACAAAGCCAGCCCTAAGGATAATGTCAATTCATTCTTTCAATTTTTGATTGGTTATTTGAAAATAAGTATGATATTGCCTAGCCTTCATCTGTTCATTCTTAATGCACAAAATATGAACCAAATCAGATGTCAACAGAATTACCAGAATATTGAATGAGTATCTTGTATAAAGAATAAAAAGCACAATACTGAAGTTGCTGTTAATTTGGATTCTGCATATGCACATTTTGACAATTTATGTCTCTTCAGTGCAGATAAAATCAAAATATTGGAAATCCATATACCGAAATATGTGTAAAGACTGATAGAGAACAAGTTACCAATAGGAAAGCCAAAGCTATGCAAGAGTTAGATACTCCTTAGTT
>MJUU01047874.1:0-11917 GCA_002080025.1 Modiolus philippinarum | reverse complement strand
ATATGAAAAAATATTTTGATAAATATTGGGAAACGCTTTACACATTAACAGGAGTTTCCGCCGAGGAAATAAAAGGGGATATTAAAATGTTTCACAGAGCAACCACTGAAATCAATGAAATAAATATTTAAGAGTTGTCACATTCTTTATTGCACACGTCACGTAAACACGCTAATAAAAAGGCTTAGTTGTTTGTTTTTTTATATGCAAATATAACAGCAATCTCGGCATTTATTTATCATATGAGCACCCATGTAACCCATTCTAGATGATGGCAGATCCAGACCCGCCTTCAAATAAAGGTTTTATTTCTAATTAAATTTCGATGTATTGACAAAATTTTCCTCCACAAAAACGTAATGATATACTATAAAACTACATATGTAATATAAAAATGATGGACTTTGTACTCTGTCAATATGTTAAATATGGACCTGTTAGAAATATATTGACCTCGGACTTCGTCCTCGGTCTATATAAACCTAACAGGTCCATATATAACATATTGACCTCGTAAAAAGTCCATAATTGATAAATATGTTTCTGTCATATTGTAATTTAACATGTTTACTTCAAAAATAAATAAATTACAAAAAAAAAAAAGTCACTGAAGTGTAAAATGTAGGTAAAAGCCACCTAATTGTCAATAATTTAGGTAATAATCATCAAGGCAATTAATTTGATAAAATATCATTGTCCTATAATGTGTAGTTGTTGAGAAATGAACTTTGACGCAAAACTTAACCAAAGTCACTGAAGCGTAAAATGTAGGTCAAAGCCATCTAATTGTCAATGACTTGGGTAGTGCTCATCAGGGCAATTAATAAGATGAAACATCATTGTCCTATAATCTGTAGTTGTTTAGAAATGGACTTCAACACAAAACTTAACCAGAGTCACTCAAACATGAAATGTAGGTCAAAGAGTCAAACTACCTAGTGAACTCTGTAGTACTATCAAATATCTACCTACTGGCCTACCATTATTGTTCTACCTCTTACAGTTTCTGAGAAATGTACCTTAACACAAAACTTAACGTGATGTACGGTTGTACGGACATACGGACCGAAGGACGGACAAGGGTAACATTATATGCCCCTTCAACATTCATGGGCCGGGCATAAAAATATTCAACTACATGTAGCTATGAAATGTAAAAATTACACAATGAAACCAAATAGAAGGTTCATATGTTAAAGGACTAAAGATGTAAGACGATTTGGTTAACAAATTTTATAATGTTTGTTTTGATTACAAGATTGAAGAAAAGGGTACCGTACTCTTATTTTGGACTTCATTAGATAGCAAAAGCAGATGACGTATGATGTTTGATTGTTATTATCTAATTTTGTTGTTACAATGAAAAGACTGAGGAAAGAATGTCTGGCTTGAAAATCAAGCTCTCTGTGCAACAAGCTCTTGTTTCTGGATATGAGCAATCAAATTAGTAGTCTAGTATCAATCTACATTAAATGAAAACAAGCAATTTTTGAGTTATTGAGAGTCATACTAAATGCTGGTGTACAGACATGACAGACATGTGGAACTACTAGTCAGCCATTCTTCCAAGTGATTACCCTCATTTTTGTCTTTTTACATGTGACAAACAGTCTGCTCCGTTAGGCACTAGTCCGATGCCTGAGACTAGTAAATTTGAATTCAGACTAGTAAATTTTTTAAACCACTAGTTTAGACAGGACTATCAAGAATTTTTTTGTCGCAGAAATTTTATATTGTATTTTCTAGACAAAATGCTAAATTTGCATTGCCTTACATCACGGTAAAATTTTTTTTTTTTTTTCAGACTAATAAAATGGAATTTGGACTAGTAAATCTGTTACCTCAACTAGCCCGAAGGACTAGTTATGAAAAAAGTTTTTGGCGCAGACTGGACAAATGTTTTTTCTATCTTATATCAAAGTAAGTAAACGGCTCTTTTTAGGCAAAAGTGAACTTGATACAAAAAAATTTCATATACACGTGCTAAAGTTGCACTTATGAAACTGATTAAGGCCATAAAGTTGGTTTACAGATCCGCCTACCCTATTTTACAGAAATTGAAAAAGATTTAAACACAGTTTTGTATTTGTAAATCATTTCTGCAGACCATAGATCTTCTAATCAAGCACAGAAAAAAAGCACTGTTTAAATTAAGAGGTCAAGTAACCGTGATACCCTGACCAAAAAATCAAATAAGAGACTTCCATTTGAACTTAAAAAACAAATGGCTTGACTTGATTGATAACTGAAAAGTGAGTTTACTTTTAAATATTTTCCCTCCTCCGACCGTAATATTTTTTGGCTTATATCTGTAAACCAACAAATTAAATCAAAACGACCTAAAATAAGTTTAAATATTATTGTATTTACAAATTAAACATAACATGTATTAGCTAAAGAAATTTCAAATTTTATGACATTTAACTTCTTATACTTATTACCTGCGAATCTGAACTGCGTATAGCACAGGTTCTGCCCGAGACATGAAAATTTGGCGTCCTGGATATATAACCATGTTTAATACTATTCCATGAAACACAGAATGTTTTCCAAACTTGTGGAACTATCAATACACAATAAACATATCTACCAGTAGGCACCTCTTATTAAACAATTTGTGACAACTGAGTCATTAATGAAATTCATCAATACAGACATGTACAATACTTTATAAACATTTATTTCTTCTTCAATAACGCACTGAACTTAAAAAATAGGAAGCAAACCATATTATATTCAATTATCCTGGAACGTGTACTGTGGAACCATTATCTAATTTTTCTTATGAATGTTTTATAACCTGCTACATGGTTTTATATTCACCATTCCATATACACTAATTATAAGCTAATAAAATATTAGTGCATTATTTTATGAATCTTCATCAACAAGGCTACATATGTTGTCAAAAGTTTGTCTTACTTTTAACGCTATGGAACGGTTTTAAATACATTATATAATTGTTTGTGGTTAACGATTATTGATTGTCTCATGACAATGTATTGAAAAGAAAATTTAAAAAATGCATTAAATTTTAATTATATATCATTTACAATGTGTATTTTGATGTGGCAGTGAAAAGCTACAGTGACAAAGTCAAATGCCGATAAAATATAAATATTTGATCAAGATATTGTTACATTATTTTGTTAAGAAAACAAAGCATTGCCTAGCTGGAAACCATGTAAACTGAAGATAGGTTTACATGATACTAAATATTTCAATGGAAAATACTGTTCNTTTACATTATGTATATATACATGTATGTGCGTCTTGCTTTAAAAAGTTACATATCAAAATGTCTGTCATCTCCTTATAGCTATTGTAAATTTCCTCTTGTAACACTGTCATGTGTCATGAGTGAACGCAAATAAAGTATTTGTTGTTGTTGTTATTGACATTTAACCTTTTGTTAAAAATTACTGGAGAAATATATCTCACACCTAATGGAATTAATTTTTTATCAACATGAGTTCTCATAGGAAATGGAGTCAGCCATGGCATATAATAGGAAAAAAATTCAAGGTCAACATTAAAAGTCTATCCCAATGTCAAGGTCAACAATAAAGTGTCTATTACCGTGGTATATTTATAGGTCGATGTTATTAAATAATTTCCTTGTATACTTTCTTGTTCTCACAATCAAACTTTTATGGGACTGTTCAATCCTTTGGCATGAGTGTTCTGAACATCTATTTTATTCCTTTATTGGAATAATATAGATTACAATTTTTTTAATTTTCAATTTTGATAAAGTTTAGGATTGAACCCACGTTTTTACGTTATATGTCAGTAGATCTCCTTTCTCTTGTTCTAGCAGACATATTATTTTGGTTTTCTATTCTGTTGCCCAATAGATGAAGGCCATAAGGCTTTAAATTTGGACCATTCATTCTGTTTCTCTCTTGTGATTTTTTAGCTGTTTTTATCATTTTGTATATTTTGTCCTTTTAACTCTTTCAATTTTACCAGTTTTATTATGTTTATACATGTTAATTTTGGCCATTGTGCAATATATTTTTATATTTTTGTTGCAGATTATCAAATGAGCAATTTTTTCAATCAGTGAAATAAAAATTTCAAGTTTAAAGTGCAAGATTAGCTCATGGGCAAAATATATTATGAAAGTTTTGTCGAATATGAAGCCGGAATCTTGAATCTGTTGTGGATTTACAAGCCAGATAAACAAATTAGCTATTTTTGGCTCTATAAATATTGATAATAAAATCATCAAAATCAAAATTTCAAGGAATAAGTGCATAATGAGATTGGTTGGACAGCAAGTCCTCGATGTTTGGTAAGAATCAGGGGTTTCCTCACCGTTCATTGAAGATCTTATGGTGGCTTTGAGTTGTTATAACTCCCCTTTGGGTCGTTGTCTCTTTGACACATTCCCCATTTCCCTTCTTTTTTCTATTTAGTTTAAAAGGAGTTGCGGGTTGACAATGAGCTATTTTTGGAAAAGTAAACTCTGAAAACAGTTAAGTAAAAAAATCGTCATGAGGTGCACAATTAGATCAAGTGAAATACATCCTGAAAGTTTGGTTGGAATAAGACTAGTTGATATATTTTTTAAAAGTTAAGATTAAAAAACCAACAGAAAACAATGAAAAACGGAGGAGTACAGGGCAAGACAGATTTATAGTTATCAGAATATATTTCCTAAGTTTTCAGTATAAGACACCAAAACTTTTTATGGACAAATATACAGATCACTGGAGAATGTGAAAAAATACAGGACATCTCGATATGGGCCCTAATTAAGAAATTTTAGATATGTTAGAATTTCTTTAACAAAAGAAGGAAGCAGTCAGAAACATCAGCCTCTTGTCCATTTGTTTTGGGTTTTTTTTTGTTTTTGTTTTTTTTTGGAACTATTTTTAGCTGTCTACAAAGTTGTTCTTTTCAAAATCTGGCATGTTACTCAGACTTTAATCTGAGACCCTGTTCACACTTACAATATTTGATAGTGATCGATTCCAATCGATTTTAGCTATTCATACTATAATAAAGGGCTACGCCAAGCGCAGCATGATACGACCGCAGCACGACGAACACTGAAACTTGAAAGAGTGTAATTCAAAATGAATGAGGACACAGTAAAGAGCTTGATACAGTAATTAAATGGACACAATAAAGATCTAGACCCAGTAATTAGCTGAATACAAACTAATGCAAATATAACAAGTGTAGACACAGAAATGTCTTGCCTGTATATGCATATCTTCATCAAAATAATTATAGTCATGGCTATATGACAGGCACCAGACTGGCATGTGCATACCTAGATGTAACAATGGACCAAATAAGATGCCTGTAAGTGTTCTAATAACAAAGAAATGATAAAATCAGGGTTTATTCTAGGATTTTGAAAGCTTTAGTCACTTTTGCAGAGCGTGACAGTCATTGTTTTAAACATAAAGACTTTTATAGTACAAAAGATATATATGTATATCATAGGAACATTTCAGATCATGTAACTTTTGAGATCTTTGAGCTCCTTCTAATAATTAGTTTTTATTTGAACATCAACTTTTGATAATGAAATTAATTGGGAATATAAATCCAATTATAGTAATTTTTTTACAGGTGAATCCCCTCCCCCTTTTCCTTGATGCTCTTGTCATATGCTGTGTATCATAGCAACGTATGATTTAAAGTCTTCTGCTTTGGTGTTGAGCTTATGCAAGCAATTCTTTGCAATAAAATTTTATGTTTATCATCAGAGGTTATATTTTACGTCAAAATTTAGTTTGAATTCTCTTCAATGGCAAAATGCAAGTTGAGAGGAAATCACAAAGAAGTTGTAATTTTGAACAAAGTCGGAAACGACTATGTACTGGTATTTCAATCAAAATAAAATTGGAAAGGCTGCATAAAGCAACAGATTTTGCTGGAAATTAATTTAATTCAAATTGGGACTGAGACAAACTTAAAAAACATTGGTCTTATATATATTGGGAGTAATTTATTTGTATCTTGTACATGTTGTAAGCCGTTTATATATGCACATGCGCAATCGGAATGTTGTGGATAGAAACGGAAGTAGGACCGGCAAAATACCTATTCTGTTAAAATTAAAACTTTAACTCTAAATGATAACTTGAAATATTATCATTTCATGGCTTCCTGGTAATTAAATTATATTTAATGATTGTACCTGATTGGTGATTTGACATCTACATGTACTGTATGGTTAATTACCTGTATAATTATTGGATTAGCAATTTACCTGTAACAACATCACCTTTGTAATTAATTAATTGGCTTGGGGTTGTAAACTTGTCATAAATATGACACTGAATATAATATCTTAATATTTTAAGGAGAAAAAGTTTACAATGACAAATTTTAAGTGACGAAAGTGGTTCAGAAAACTTTCGTCATTTTGAAAACTGTTTCGTAAAATACGAAAGTGACGAGCGCTAGAAAAATCACTGTAAAATTTAATGAACCATGAAATTGAGGTCAAGGCTACATGAGAGAAGTCAGACTGGCATGTGCCTTTCTAGATGTAGCATTAGACAAAATATGATGCCTGCAAGTGTTCCAGTTACAGAGAATTTATCAAAGTCAATGAACCGTGAAATTGAGGTCAAGGCTACATGTCAGGTGTCAGACTGGCATGTGCCTTCCTAGATCTAGCATAAGACAAAATACATGTATGATGCCTGTGTTCTAGTTTCAGAGAAATATCCAAAGTCAATGAACCATGAAATTGAGGTCAAGGTTACATGACAGGTGCCAGACTGGCATGTGCCCACCTACATGTAGCAATACACCAAATATGATTAATCCAGGTATTATAGCTAAAGAGAAATAAGTTTAAAAGTAAAGAAATGTTCAAAGTCAATGAACCATAAAGTTGAGGTCAAGGTTACATGACAGGTGTCAGACTGGCATGCACCCACCTAGATGTAGCAATATATCAAATATGATGAATCTAGGTGTTTTTCTTACAGAAAAATAAGTATTTTTCTTACAGAAAAATAAGTATTCAAGTAGAAAAGTGATCAAAGTCAATGAACCATAAAATTGAGGTCAAGGCTACATGACAGGTGTCAGACTGGCACGCACTCACCTAAATGTACCAATTAACAAAATATAGTATGTCTATACATTACAGAGCCTCAGAAATTGACTTGAATGTAAAACTATGTCGCAAAATTTACAAAGTCACTGAACTGTGCAAATGAGGTCAAGGTCAAATGACAAGTGGCAGACTGGCATACCCTCACTAAGAAAAATCAATACACATAATATAATGGATCTACGTATAACAAATCCAGAGAAATCAACTTGAATGTGAAACTCTGTCGCAATTTTCATGAAGTCATTGAACCATCAAGACAAGGTGAAGGTCATCTGAAACATGCGTTGCTAGAAAGTTCCAACCATAAGCTTTCTGCATACAAAAGATGTTGCATATTAGTGATATACTTCAAAAGTTATTAAGGTTTTTAAGAAAGTTTATGTCGCCGTTGCCGCCGCTGCCACCGGAAAGTAATACCTTTGTCTCGCTTTCAGCGACTTTCGTCGCAGGGGAGACAAAAATTAGCGTTAATGATTCCTCATATAGATCGGAAATAGTAAGAGGTATATCAAATTGGTCAACAGTCAAGATACTACTTTACCAATATGATAAAAGGAATCCGAAGAATTGAACCCATTAAAATCCTACAAAAAAATAGAGGATTTTACATATTTTGAAAATTTCAGCCCCTTTGACCCCTTTTAACTCAGAAACTGGAAGAGCTGCACCAAACCCGCTCACAAAATGCCAAAGTTTACATTATATCAAGAGGAATCAGAAGAAAAAAGTCCCATCAAATTCTGATGAAAAATAAAAATTTCTAATATTTCGTTGAAAATGCAATTTTGCTCCCTTTCACCCCTTGTAGCTCAGAAACTGTAGGAGCTACTCAAAATCCGCTGGCAAAACTTTGAAAGCTTCTATCATGAAGAATCTTAAGAAAAAAATCCCATCACAATCCGATGAAAAATAAAGATTTCACATATTTTGAAAAATTGCACTTTTGACCCTTTTAACCCCTTGTAGCTCAGAAACGGTAAAAGCTACACGAAATCAGTTGACATATTACTGAAAGCTTATATCAACAGGAATCCAAAGAAAAAAATCTAATCAAAATCCAATGAAAAATAAAGATTTCACATATTTAGAGAAATTGCAATTTTGGCCCCTTTGACCCCTTGTAACTCGGAAACCGTAAGAGCTACACAAAATCTGTTCACATACTGAAAGCTTATATCATGATGAATCAAAAAAATAAACCCATTAAAATCCGATGAAAAACAAAAATTTTATGTAATCTGCATGTTTGCACATTTTGCCCCGTTTGGCCCCTCATAACTCGGAAAGGAAACAAATTATCAAAAATCTGATGGTGCAGCGCTCTATATATTTTTCATAAGGAATCCATTGCAAAAAACGGCATAAAAATCGGACTAAAAATAAAATAAAGGGCTACGCTGAGCGCAGCATGTCGATCACTGAAATTTCAACAAAAGTAGTTCAAAGTGAATGTGGACACAGTAAAGAGCTTGACACAATAATTAGATGGACACAAAAAGAAAAGCTATTAGCTGGAAACAAACTACGGAAAAAATCAACCCTTTTGATCACTTATTGATAAAAAAGACTGTAAGAGCTATGCAAAATATGTAACTATCAACTAACACTTTACATCCATAGAAATAAAAAAAAAAAATCCATCGAAATCTGATGGAAAATAAAGATTTCACATATCTAGAAAATTGCAATTTTGGCCCCTTTGACCCTTTGTAGCTCTGAAAAGGTAAAAGCTACGTCAAATCCTTTGGCATACTACTGAAAGCTTAGATCAAGAGGAATCCAAAGAAAAAAATCCCATCAAAATCCGATGAAAAATAAAGATTTGACATATTTAGAAAAATTGCAATTTTGGCCCCTTTGACCCCTAGTAGCTCAGAAATGGTAAGAGCTACGCCAAATCCATTGACATACTACTGAAGGCTTAGATCAAGAGGAATCCAAAGAAGAAAATCCCACCGAAATCCGATGAAAAATAAAGATTTGACATATTTAGAAAAATTGCAATTTTGGCCCCTTTGACCCCTTGTAGCTCGGAAACAGTAAGAGCTACACAAAATCTGTTGACATACCTCTGAAAGCTTAGATCAAGGGGAATCCAAAGAAAAAAATCCCATTGAAATCCGATGGAAAATAGAAATTCCACATTATCTGCAAATTCACAATTTTGGCCCCTTCGGCCCCTCATAGCTGGGAAAGGAAACAACTTACTAAAAATCTAATAGCTGAGTGCCATATTAATTTTTCACAAGGAATCCATTGAAAAAAACTGCATCAAAATCGGACTAAAATAAAAAAATTAATTTTTTTGAGATTAGCCCCTGTTGGGCCCCATTTATCTCGTGAGCGGTACATGCTACGTGAAATCCGTTGGCATACTTCAGATTGGAAATTTCCTCAGGTGCACACTGAAACAAACCCCATCAAAATCCAATAAATAATAAAGATTCTACAGTCAAATATGTGAAAAAACCCAATTTAACCGTTTTTTGGCCCCTAATTCTGTAATGGGTGGGGCCAAAAACTAAAGGAAAGAAACGTTTCTCAAGAATGTTCCAAGAAACATCATACTAAGATTTGAAAACAATCCGTCCACTAGAACCAAAGTTATGCTGTCCACAGACACGAAAATACCTAATTTAACCCCTTTTTGGCCCCTTTTTTGCCTCTTTTTCAAAAACGGGTTGGGCAGGGAACACGAAATTAAGATCCGGGCTTAAGCTTGTGCCAACAAACATCATGCTAAAATTTGGTAACAATCCGTTCACTAGAACCAAAGTTATGCTGTCCACAGACGCCGACGCCATACCATAATACGACCGCAAAATTTTTGCGGTCGTATAAAAATAAAGTTGTAAAAATTCGCCCCTTTTGGACCCCCATTTATCTTATGAACATTACATGTGTCATGAAATACGTTGACGTATTACTGATTGGAAATTACCTCAGGAGCACACTGAAAGAAACCCCATCAAAATCCGATAAATAATAAATATTCTACAGCTAAATAGGTGAAAACACCCAATTTTGCCCTTTTTGGCCCCTATTTTAAAAATGGGAGGGGCCATAATAACCAAAACTGATCCACACCTTCCTTTTGTGCCAAGGAACATTGTGTTAAAATTTCATAAGGATTTATCAACTTGAACTTGAGTTATTGGCCAAAACTTAAAAGTGTCTACAGACAACGACGCCGACGACGACAACAACGACGACAGCGCCATACCATTATATGACCACAAAATTTTTTGCGGTCGTATAAAAAGATCGATTGCGATCGATCTTATTTGGTGCAATTAAAAGAGGTGGTCTGAAAAAGATCCATTCAAATAGAGACTATTATGGTGTTGGTGTGAACAGTAAAGATCGATTGCGATCTATTCAAGTGCTTTGAATAAGCATGTGATCGATCGCTATCGGTTCTAATGAGAACGTCAAACCTGATTGAGATCGATCGCAATCGATTCAGAGGTTTTAAATGTGCACATAAACAGGTTTTAAAAGAATCGATCTTAATTTGCATCTAATGCGTATAGCTCTAATGTGAACACGGTCTGAGACACTCATATGTGAAATGTAGGTTAAGGTGACCAACTTTTAATCAGGACCCTAACAACTATCCAAGATGCATCTACTAACAGAATATCATACCTCTTTGCATTGTAGTATATTTGACCTGGACTATTACACAAACTTTTAACTGATTCACATATGCATGCTATAAAATTCAGCATGACCCAATTTCTATCAGAGGCTCCTTACCTATAAAGACACATCTACTTACAAATTATTAATCCTCTACAAGATGAAGTATCCAAGATCTTTACTGTAACACAAATTTTAACTTGAGTCACTCAGACACAAAATAAGGTTAAGATGACCTAATTTTTATCACAGCTTCACACCTTTACAAGACACATCTATAGAAAAAATATTCCTCTAAGAGTTGTAGTGATTAAGATCTTGACTCTAACAAAATCTTTAACCCAAGTCACTCATGCATGAAATGTAGGTCAAAAATTATTTATTTCTACAGCTTCCTGGCTCTACAAAACATTTCTACTGACAAATTCCTCTAACAGCTGCAGTGTTTGTTATCTGGACTCTTTAAAAAAAAGTCACTCATGTGTAAAATGTAGGTTAAATATACATTCTTTATTATATAAATTTATATAAATCTCAAGTACTTTTCAAGATGCATCCATGTATGAAAGCTAATCTATATACGACTTGTTTTACAAAAGATTAATTGAAAGGACAGACAAACTTAGAGGTACAGATGAACAGGCTGTGAGGACAAATGCTATATCCACAAATGCTATATCCCTTCCAACATCTATTGGTAAGGGGATAAAAATAAGGAATAGTATACCCACATGTTTTGTAATAAAATAATTAACATTCGCTTTCATTTCAACATTATGTTTCACTTAAAACAGTCTATGAAAATGTAATTGTAGTTAGAAAAAAATTTCCTGTGAATGTCCATAAATATTTTATGGAAGTAGCTGTGGTGGTCTTTGATTTTTAAGATTCTTTTATCTTTCAGAGGCATTTTAAACATATCAAATGATAATAAATAACCTAAAACAAAAAAGCTGTCGTTTGCAGCTCCCAATTAAATCACTAATTTCGTTTCAATGATGTAGGAAAAATCAATAAAATCAATGAACAAAACACAACCTATTTCACTGCTTCTGATGCCATTGAAAAAGAACTTTGGCTTAAAACTATGAAAGGAGACAAAAATCAAGACAAATGACTTTATGCTCCATATTTAAAAAAATATATATATATATCCTTAATAGGAATGAACTAGAATTTTCA
>MJUU01047873.1:30069-56382 GCA_002080025.1 Modiolus philippinarum | reverse complement strand
TTCGCTGTTTAAGGGTATGCTCGCGTGCTCATCTCGGGAAAATTGCTGCTGCTGCTGCTGCAGCCGCTGTGTGGTGGGAAAAGCTATACATATTCGCTGTTTAAAGGTATACTCGAGTGCTCATTTCGCTGCTCGTGCTGCTCGCAAACTCATCTCGGGAAAATTGCTGCTGCTGCTGCAGCCGCTGTGCGGTGGGAAAAAGCTACATATTCACCGTTTAAGGGTATGCTCGCGTGCTCATTTCGCTGCTCGTGCTGCTCGCGTGCTCATCTCGGGAATTCAGCGGCAAGTGGTGGTGGTGACAAGTGCCTTGTGGTGGGAAAAGCTATAAATTGGCCGGTTAAAGGTATGCCCACACTGCTCGTTTTTACTGCTCGCGTGCTCATTTCGCCGCTCGTGCTGCTCGCGTGCTCATCTCGGGAATTTGAGAGGAGGATTTGGCATTAAAAGAGAGGAGGGTGAAAGAAAAGACAATAGTAACACATTTTTATTTATTTTTTTATAATTCTTTTTTAAGTCCCAGCCCCCACTCCCAAATCCATAACTGCTTCATGACGGAGAAAATAAGATATGTATATATGTATATTAGTTGATTATTTAATGCCGAATTGAAAGAAATCATACAAGCAATGACAAAAACATTAATAATACACAGAACGGGGTAAAACAATAAACAGGTGCAAAAGCTGGGGTAATGTTAGGACAAAACAAAACATAGACTCCAGAGTACACAAAAAAGGGAAATAACAGAGATCGTAATAGAAAAACAAAAGACGAAGCATAAAAACAAGATAAACAATTGAAAGAGGTTAGGGTTAGAATGCTGAACCCGGTTTCCCCATCCCAATCGTCACACCACTCTCGCACCATTTCGCTACGCTCACAGTGCTCTACGTTCTTGACGCTTGGAAGAAGGGATTATGGATGACCATATAAAGAAAAATGAGCGTGGTTAATTAGCTCATTTGCATAATCGGGAACAATTTCGGGATTTTAACATTAGCTCTATGGGAGGACAGGTGTTCTATGGTGACACGTTTCACTACTTAAGTCTTTATTGTTAATCACTGACATAACAGTAAATATGACAAAGAAGTGAATAGAAGCCACATTCCTGCACGCATTTTAACTGTCAATACAGTAAACAAACTTAAAAATATGAATTCTAAAACATCGCGAGAGATTGCACTACAAAATATGTAGTCAATGAAATAATACAGCATTTTTTAAGAGGGGAGGCCCTCTTTTAAATGATCTACTAATCCTTGTATTAAAAACGGCTCTAGTCATCACAAAATTTTTGTGTAAATGACTAGCTAAACTTTCTTGTATACTTATAAAAGAAAGGAGTGTAGCCATATTCCGTTCCTTATTGATTCGCATATACATGTAATTGAAGGTAATTGAAAGGTTTATATCGAAATCATATGATTTTTCTGATAAGTAATTAGTAAAATTACCATTACACGTAATTCAGTTTTGTTGCCAATTACATATTACTTTCTATTACATTAAAATTTGCAATTAAGGTAGATGGGTAGTCTTCCACCATTTTGAATATATAATATTTCCTTTACATGTTATTATCTGTTTTTAAAATAGCAGAAATGTTTTGACGAAAAAATGTTTTAACCCTATTTCACTGATACCACGAGGAAATAACATTCATCTACTGGAATTCCGAGTATTTCTCTAATTAGATGCAATATCAAGTAATTTGGAATAGGATACCTTAAAAGGGGAGATAATCGAAAAAAAAAATTTTACAAAGGTATCACTATGAAAATTTTTTAGAATTATTTCAAAATCGAAGCCGGTGACCCCCATTTTTCTTTACATTTTTAAAGCATATAGAAAGGGCTTACTTATTAGAAAAAATACAAAGAAATCTATGGATTAGTTAGAAAGAAAACAACAAAGATCTTTTTTTCCTATATACATGTATTCGTTAGAAATATATGCTAATTTCAATATAAGTTGTTTTATAAACAAGCACAGTGATCCCCTTTTTTATTTTTTTTTATTTCAAAGCTATTACAATAATAAACCTTTCCTGAAAAATGAGAAAAATGTGTGGACAAAAATTTGAAGTACCCATCTACCTTAGTATAAATTCAATTAATTAAAGTTACACATTATAATTACCAAATCCCTGATAATTACATGTAACTATTTACGTGTGCATCTCTGAATAAATGTAAAGTAGTTAAAGAACCTTGTAACATGAATAAGAAATTATAATTTACCGATACGAAGTTATTAAACCGTGAGATTTTTATGTTATGCTATCACCAGCTTCATTGGACAGATTGTTCTGCTCTGTCGTTGGGAACAGAATTTGCCCCAGGAGAAACAGTCTATATTATATATTCTTTTTGAGGGGATTCCGGGATTTGGATTTTTTTTTGTTGTTGTTTTTTTTTCAAGGGGCAAGAGGGCTTTCATTAACAGTCTATAACAGCATACAGTACTTTTACTTCCGTTTAACATTTAACACAAAGTAAAAATTTAATAGAACAGAAAACACAGAATTGTCCAAAACAGTTAACAACTGATCAATTTCACAAAAAACCCACTTAGATCTAACAACCAACTGAATATGCCCAAGAGCACATTAACAGAAAAGGTCTTACTCCCATCTTTCATGTGTAATTTTTTTGTTTAATTTTGTAAGAGACATAGATACATGTATCTGTATGTTTCTGTTTTAATGGAGAATGCATTGGGAAATTACAACACTGGAAAGAGATAGCCTGAAATCCAGCTTAAAAAAACAACATTTTATTAATGTAAGGACCCCCCGCTATTAGAGACAGATAAATCATTACCAAGAAAACCGTTCAGCTGTTACCTAAACTCTAAAGCAGAGGTTACATATTGTGAAATATGATCTTTAGTCTGTTTTTATTATTTATACATATATGTATTTTTTTCATTTTGAGTTGAACTGATTGTGGCATCCAAGAAAACCAACATTCTCGAGGTAAATACAAAAATTACTGAGAGAAATTCCTATCAGGGAGGCGGGACTATGATATTTGCTAGATTATATTGTCCCTGTTCCAATGGTTCCAATGCCATAAGATAAAGGTTAGATATATTTCAGAAAGAAACTGAAGCGTTCTTTTTTTCCCCAAACCGTTTTCTTTCCAAGATTTGAGATTTCAATTTTTTAAGACTCCTTGGATAATACCTATAGCAGAAAAAATACATCTAATCCGGCGTGATACTCGATTTTATCCTTTTATCCCAAGAACTATAGTAGCTTTGGTATCAGACAATATGATCAAGTCAAGCCTTGTCCATTACAAATTGGGACCTTTCAAAATTACAACAAAGGCTGTTTCAAATAGAAATAGACGATCTGTTATATGGTTGTGTACATTGAAAATTGAGAGAAAACCTTCAGTTTTTTTTGTCATTGGGTGTCTTTAAAATATGTGGTAAATATCTTTTCCGTGGGGAGTGATACTTTCGATTTTACAGTAACAGAAGAAAATGACATTTGTCTCCAATATTTTCGTTGAATAATTGACAAATACCATCTTTTTGTGATATGTTTAATATCAATGCCAAACTTCGGTAGCCCTTCGATATGTATAAGTGTAACTTAAATGCTTTGAGTTTAGTTATCTAAATGCCAGATTACCTATTCCAAAAGTCCTTGTAATAGTTTTTAGTGTCTTCAAGTTTTCAAACGGAATAAAGGTGTCCCCGAGATGATGAAAATATTTCACCGACTTGAATTATGAAATAATGAATATAGATTCTAAATATGAAATGTATAAGGGAAGATCTTAGTGCTCTCACGGGTATCGCGTGGTGGAGAACCAGGGCCAACCGCAATAACTTTTTACAAAATGTATTCTCTTATCCGGACATCCGGGCACTTTACCTATAGAGGCGGTGAAAAAGTCCACATTTCATTATATATCTAAGTAACTTCAACTTTGATTTATTCACTCATTTTTCAAGATATTTAAATTAAACTCAGAACATGCACTAGTAACATCAATATAAACATCATATCCGAATTTCAAGATCATAGTTATAATGACAACGAATAAATTGCAATTTAAAATATAGATTTTTGACATAGATTCGATCGCGTCACCGCCTATGTTGGGGGGGGGGGGTGAAAGATTGAAATCGACTGATCTGATTGGTCAATTCAGCTTTGTGATGTCACGCCGGATAAGAGAATATTTGGAGTAATTACGGTAGCAAGTTTTGCATATTGAACAGCGCCCTCTGGCAACAGTTTGTTGTGTTTACACTTTCCTTTTAGCGCCATGTCGGACAGTGGATCAGATTGCGGCGACGAGCCGTGGATTGCATATAAGAATAGGGACGAATGGAAAGATATCTCTCCCGTTCCACAGGACGACGGACCTCACCCTATTGTACAGATTGCATATTCTGATAAATGTAAGCCTGTCGTTGTATATTCAAGCTTTAATTTGCGGTGAAAGTGTGTGTTGAAAAGGGGGAGGTGAACATGTGCTTCTATTTATGTTAATGACGTTTGTTTTCGAAAGGGGAAGTTTTTTCAACCGAGGATACGTGTCTACATTTTTTAATGGAATACACATATAATGAAATTCTTCTGTAACTAACTTAAAATTCAGATTAATAATCATGAATCATAAAAATGGCGTTGTTTTAAGCCACTGACTCACTTAGAGTAAGAATACAAAACAAAATGAGTCCTGCATAGTTACATACATTCGGTTCTGAAAGCCTTTCCACAAGTGAAATTTATCTGCATTTCTTGTCAAAACGGCCTACGTTTAAAAAATTCCACAGAATTCATTTCTGGGCCGATTTTTATAAAATTTGCATTCATTTTGATTGATATAAACATGATAAATGGCATTACTTGTAGTTTGTGGCAGTTATTTTGAAATAATTTTTGGAATAGAAAATATTTTATTAACACAATTCAAATATGAATGAAAATAGTTTACCTTATATTTTATGATAGATATAAAGTATTTACTATATAATATTATAAGTTATATTTTATTTTAGATACAAATGTAGAAAGTAAATTTTGACTCCCAAATTTTCTGTTTTTGTTTAATTTGTGACAGCTTGAATACTACAATCATAAAACATACCTGTTTACCCTCCCACATTACACGGGAGACTCCCTCTTTTAGGACTCAACTCCCGCATAGTGTCATTCTCCCTTGCCGGAGACCAAAATCTCCCACTTTAGACTTTTCCTCCCGCTTCAACTCCCCTTAAAAAATATATGAAACCAACAAATAATTACTAAAGGGTGGTTATAATTGCTTTCTTTTGAACATAATTATCCACAGTGAAGTGTTAATTTAACCTCACAATTTAGCTGTCCCGTTAAATAAACACTTTTACGGTAATGTTTACCATGTTAACCTTATGAACTAATTAACCTGGTCAATCAGGCCTTACCTGTATGATTATTATACCCCCTGCAAACAAAGTTTTTGGGGATAAGAATCACCCTGTCTGTCCTTCTGTCCATTTGTCCGTCCATCTATGTACCTTGTCAGTGTGTGTTCTCATAAACGGCTGCTTGGATTTTGATGAAATGTTACACAATTGTAGTACACCATCTGAAGATGTGCATGAAGTGATATGGTTGCTGTCTGAAATTTTTAAGGGGAGATAATATGTGTGATTAATATCTGGCAAAAAGGGGAATGAACCTTGTCAGCGCATGTTCTCCTAAATGGCTGCTTGGATTTTCATGAAATGTTAATAGAACACCATCTGAAGATATGCATGAAGATATATGGTTCCTTTTGAAATTTTAAAGGGGAGATAATTTGACTGAATATTTTCAGGAAAAAGGGTGGGGAAGGGGGGAACCTTGTCAGCACACTCTCCTAAACAGCTGCTTGGAGTAATGAAATGTTGCACATTTGTAGTAAAGTATCTGAAGATGTGCATGAAGTAATATGATTGTTGCCTGAAATTTTGAAAGGGGATTTGGCAATGGGGGAATGAACCTTGTCAGTGCATGTTCTCCTTAACGACTGCTTGGAATTTGATGAAATGTTACACTGTTGCAGTACACCACCCAAAGATGTACATGAAGGTATATGGTTGTGCTCCGAAATTTTGAAGGGGAAATATTTCATCTTTGAATATTTTCTGGAGGAAGTTGGAGGTATATCATTTTGTCCATGACTGTATTATGTCCACACACACTTAAATTTACACTTGCCATATTGATTCAGGGTTCAATTGGCTAGGGGTATACCGTATAACTGGCTGTCATCAGGCGACAACTCTATTTTACTGTCAAATACCTTTAAAAATAGTGTTTTGAATATTGTCAGGTCTGTATTTACTCCCATTTTTTGTTGTTGAAATTTTTAGGATTGCTTAGTTGACTAGTTATTAATTTTTGCAAAACATGTATGGTTGTATACCCTTTATTTTCGAATTCATATTTAGCTATTTGAAATTTTTGTCATAATACTGAGATATAATGCTGTTCCCCAGCAATTATTCTATAATAAAAAACATATTATTCAAATAAAAAATATTAAAAAGGTGTTTAAAACCTTATTTGCTTATATTTTACAAAATATTGTTCTACTTTCACACCAACCGACTGCATTAAAATCAAATTATTTAGTTTCAAACAGATGACTTGATTTTCAACTTTTTGGTACCGGTAAAAACACAATTACAATCAAAGCTCCGATGGAGCTGAAACTCGAAAATCTACATGTGGCAAAACTTCATAGTCATCCAAATAACTGTTGCATAGAAAATAACGAATTAATATGCTTTATTGGCTTAAGAGAACTGATTTGATCAAGGGGAACAGAAAGTACAATTCATCAAAGGTTAAAAAAAAATCACAGGCAATTCCCTAATCATGTGAATATGATCGAAATGGATGATTTTCGTATGGGTGTCCAGTTAAACTCATGTGCTAAATAGCCAATCAAGGTAAACAAATACATTTTCAGATTTGAGAACTGATTCGACAAACACGAACAGAAGGTCCAATTTATATATTAAGTTATTCAGTAGTACTATACGTGAAAATAATTGGAATGTGTGATTTTGTATGCACATCAATTCCATTGCTATAAATACACATGACACAGGTAAACAAATGTTATTTTCATCTTTGACAAAGTTCAACGCGACAGTATTACTGGATTTATTCCAAGAGACAGGGACGTAAATACTGTGAATATTTATGTACTGTATGTTAATATCAATTCTATATACATGTAGCAACACCGTCAATATTCGACTTACAAAAAAGGATTTTGAAAGAAATTTACGCACTGTATTTGATGGGAAACATGTAGCTCTTCAAATACGTTAATAGGCCTGAAGCCTCACGTGACTTTCTCGGATTGGTTTTAACAACTCTCAGCCTATGGCTTTTGAGTTGAAAATGGTTGTACCTGTACTAGTCTGATCCCAGTGTAATATAAATTGCAGTTTGCTTTCTCCTGGTAATTAAATGGTTATAAGTTTTCTCGCTTGTGATAGTTAGTTGGTTATAAGTTTGTCACACGTAATCTCCCCCTTGGCAAAGGTGGAAAGAGTGAGATCTGTGGGAGATCTCCCTCTTTGCATGTCCAGGAGGTTAACACATATGCATAAAATTATTTCAAAATTACTGAAAGAAACTGCATTTCAAACTCCTATCATTAGTGCAAATTTTATGAAAATCAGCTCAGAAATGAATTTTGTGGATTTTTTTTTAACAAAGGCTGTTTTAACAAGAAATGCACAGGTAAATTTCACTTTTGGATATACTTTTGAGCACTGAGTGTATATCGTTGCCCCTGACAAAATGTACTGGTATATGCTACGGTAGACTGGTAATCTAATTATCTGTCTGTAGATTTTTTTTTGGTCATTTCCACACAGATTCCCTACTTGTGGCCATTTGTTTAGGGTTTGGGGAAACAAGCAATATTTTAATTTTGGCCCAATGTACTATGTATTTTTTATTTCAACTTTTAAGTCTGTAGAAAGTTGGAGTTGACATTGAAAATGGACATAATTTGTTTTTTGGTATTGTTTTTAGCTCACCTAGCCTAAAAGGCCATGTGAGCTATTGCCGTCACTATGCGTCCGTCGTCCGTCATTCGTCCGTCCGTCAACAATTTCAAACATCTTCTCCTCTGAAACTGCTAAGCCAAATTAAACCAAACTTGGCCTGAATCATCATCAGGGTATGGCTTCTCAAACTGATGTCCAGTTTGTCCCTCTGTCGAACAACATGGCCGCCATTGCTAAAAATAGAACAAAGGGGTAAATTGCAGTTTTTGGCTAAATCTGACAGGAGTAAAAATGATCAGCATGATGAGATCTATCCTCTGTGCAATTTTGAAGAAAATCAGAAAACCCATCTCGGAGTTATAGCCCTTTTTCCATTAATTTTTCAAAATTTTTGCATTTTTTATTTTTTATTTCAAAAAGTGTAACAGATAGAGGTCAAGTGTAAATTGCAAAAATGTTCAGCATATCAAGATCTACCCACCCTGAAATTTTGAAGAAAATCCATAAACTTTTCNTATTTTTCATCTTTTATTTCCAAAACTATAGAAGATGAAGGTTAAGTGTAAATTGATGAAATGTTTTCCATGCTGTGGCGACTTCAAAACTGATGTTGAAAATTGTTCTTTGACCGCCATTTTCAAAATGGCCGCCTAAAAATGCGGGAAAATTCAACATTGTCCGATTTCAATGAAATTTGGTTTCCAAATAGATGTTGATGTTGCGACTTCAAAACCGGTGTTGAAAAATTGTTTGTTGACTGCCATTTTCAAAATGGCCGCCAAAAAAAGTGGGAAAATTCAACATTGTCTGATTTCAATGAAATTTGGTTTCCAAATACAGTACAAACAGAGGCATTCAGTTAAAAATCACTCTGGTCTGACAATTTTCACCCTTGTCACCCCGGAATTCACAGGTTTTGTCGGTGCTTGTCCGGCAAAATTGTCGGAAAAATTTCACCCAAAAATCGTCAGCAATTTTCTTTGATGTTGGGTCAACTGATAAATGCCGGTGAAAGTCGGACTTCCACCAGAATTGTTGGAGTTTTAGAGTCCTAATTGTCTCTTCAAAAGTTTTAGGCTAATATCAAGAGGAAAAAAATAAACTCAATGACAACCGGGTTTCATGTGACTTCCCTTTCAAAATCATATTTCGGAACGTATTAATCAATGCCACGAATAAAAAAAACCAACTGGATGGCTTCGACGAAACATATACCTATGTAAAAATATCTCCTCAATTTCCATTAGACCGAGAAAAGTGGGTTAAAACACGTCTAATTTCAAAACGTAAGCCTCCGTAGATTCTCATACTGACATGCTAGAATGTTCGAGTTGCAGGAAATTGAAGCATATCAAAATACAGTTTAGCGGATTCCCCTTAAAAATAGGCTCGCACGTATTAATTGTTACAAAAATAGGAGCCAAAGACGTGGTCTCTTCCAAAATTCACTGAGGCATTTCAGAATTAAATTATTATCTCAGCAAAAAGGAACTTTTATACTATTGGAAACTTCTTTCGGATAAAACACTTTTATGAGGATGTTAGCATAAAAAAATAAGTTCATCGTCTTTTGAGCGTGACATGGTGTAAAAAATAACAAATGCTTTTTTTATGGAATGTTAAGTAATTCTTGGAACTGAATATTCACTAAAATATTCCCTGCAAGGATATGTGAATATTGATTTTCTCTGAAGCTATTTTTCGTGTTATTTTTTTTTAATTCAAAGTTACTAATAGCGTGCTATTTATATATAGGTCGTCTCTCACTAAGGCCAAATAAAAAAAATATGTGTGTTTCCGGTTACCCGACCGATCCTATTTTTTCCTGCCGACCCTACCATTTTTTTTTTCATACTTCAAAATGTCCTTGTGTGCCTCGATTGTTTTAGCGGTAGTGTTCCGTTTTGTGGGTAGCAACACCACTCAGATGTGTCTATTTCTACAACCGCTAGCATTATTCATCAGGAAATGCACGTAGAATTGTTAAAATCACAGGATTCCCGACTCCTGTTGTCAAATCCCCCATTTTTACTCGTCAATTTACACTTCCTGTTTAAGCGGTATAACTAAATACCGGAAATAAGGCAATAACAGTCATACAGTGCAATGTATGAAAAATACGCAGCAAAAAAGAAAAAAAAACTTTTTGCCGACCTACCGACCCTATTTTCAAATTCCTTGTAACCGGAAACACACATATATTTTTTAACCTTGACCTAACAAAACCAAATTACGCAATTTTAAGGCTGATATTCGTGCAAATTATTTAAAAAGTAACAAATTATTTTATATAATATGATCTTTTAACAACTTTGAGTTCTGACAGTCACTAATTCACGATGTTCATACCAATTATAAGTTATTTTCTGCCATACGCATAGATCTAATATTTTTTTAAAATATCCTCTCGATCTTCCGACTATTTGAAATATGAAAAGCAAGCTTTTCCAAAATAATTAACTGCACTTGGAGATAATTACTTCGTATACACAAGTAGATAAATGTTGACAAGTGCAATTTACAACAGCAGGTGAGTTAATCCTCTGTTTATCAGTTTCTCGGACATCCGTGAATGTCAATGAATGTCGGGTTTGTTGTCGGACATTCACCCCGTTTCACACACAATTCACCGACGTCGGATTAGTGATTTTCAACTGAATGCCTCTGTTTGTACTGTAGATATTGATTTCGACTTCAAAACCGGTATTGAAAATTGTTTGTTGACTGCCATTTTCAAAATGGCCACCAAAAAAGATGGGAAAATTCAACATTGTCTGATTTCAATGAAATTTGATTTCCAAATAGATATTGATGTTGTGACTTCTATACTGGTATTGATAATTATTGCTGACCGCCATTTTCAAAATGGCCGCCAAAAAAGGCGGGAAAATTCAACATTGTCCGATTTCAATGAAATTGAGTTCCCAAATAGATATTGATGTTGCGACTTCAAAACTGGTGTTGAAAATTGCTCGTTGACCGAATTTCAAAAAGGCTTCCAAAATAGACGGGAAAATTCAACATTGTCCGATTTCAATGACATTTGGTTTCCAAATAGGTATTGATGTGACAAATTGGTCTTGATGTCGTAACTTCAAAACTGATGTTAGAAATTGTTCGTTGACTGCCATTTTTAAAATGGCCGCCAAAAAAGGCGGGGAAATTCAACATTGTCCGATTTCAATGAAATTTGATTTCCAAGTAGATATTGATGTTGCGACTTCAAAACCAATGTTGGAAATTGTTTGTTTTCAAAATGACATCTTGACTTCAAAACTGGTGTCGAAAGTGGTCCTTAGCAAGAACGTTTTTGTCAAAAAATCCCAACAAAGAAATATAGTAAAACATGATCAGACTTTAAAAACAGCTCAAGATATTCAAGGTGTTTGAGCCAAGAAAGTTTGAGAAACTGAAGCTTACAATGTTACCTTGATTGTGGCAACTGAAGCCAGGTGAGTGATACAGGCTCCTGGGAGCCTCTGGTTTAAAAATCATAGCTTTTACCCAAATAGAGATCCAGCAAAATATTATCGAAAGATGCAGGGACGAACATTCGCAAAATTGGCACAGTGGCCATGTGGGCCATTGCCAAACAAAATTCAGTAGCAGCCTGGGCTACTGGTTTTAAAATTTTAGTAGCCCAGGTCAAATTTCAGGGGCCTTAGGCTACTGGGCCACTGGTAATTTCCATCCATGGAGATGCATCAGAATGTTTCCCTTTGCCAGGTGAAATGTTTATCCAAACCAATATTTTGTTCCAAATAATTGTATACAATGTGGAACATTATTTAATTATTTCATGTACGTCAATTCAGGAATTTCTTACAAAATATATTACATTTTCTTGAAAAATAACCCCCAAAAAAACTAACATTGTTTAAGGCCTGCCAAGATGCTGAACAAAGAATGAGCTACACAATTTATTTGTTATGCTCTTTTCTTCTTTTGTTTAAAATCTAAGCGTGATAGGGGCTGATTTTGCCCTAATTTTTGGTGTGACATCATGTTTTAAGCTACTTTTGAATGTTTTCATAGAAATACAAGGAATTGGACATATTTTCCTAATCAGAAATGAGAGCACATTCAAGAACCATTTAAATAATTTACTCAATTGTTAGTACAAATGCGTTAGACCTCCTGATCTCATCTTAATATTTTTTGGGTTCTTGCATGGGCTCTATGTTCCCTCTTACATGTAAGAAAAAGTAGTCAAATTGGTCAAATTTGTCATTTTCTCGACAAAATATGCAATTTGTCCCTTCTACCCTCAAAAATTGCTCATCAATACTTGGGAAATCTATACAGTTTACTGTTCAGACCTGTCAAGTTTTGAAAATTGCCTTGTGCGAGATTTGCCAAAATTGTCAAAGATCAAAGGAATTTGCCCCAAATTTGCAAAAGCATAGCGTGAGTCTCACGTGGATCCCAATTTGAAATTCAATTTAAATTGTTTAATAGATATATTTATAACATTTATAACATCAGGATCAGTGATATTTATTTTTATTTTCAGTCAGGGATGTTTATGACTATTTTCGTGCCATTGTTGCCAAAAATGAAATTAGTGATAGGGCTTTAAACTTGACCAAAGATGCAGCTGAACTTAACTCAGCCAACTACACAGTATGGTAAGTGTAACAACTTTGTATTTCCTTGTTGTATAATGTTTACTATATTCCTTTTCAAAAAATCACTTGGTCCGCCCTTCGGTTTCGGCATTTAAATACAAATAAACAGTTCGGATTATCAGCCCAACACGGCATATATAAAACGGTTCATATTTAGGTAACAATATCATTGTTTTCTGTAGTTTACTGTGACACTGCCCTTATTTTGTTAAAATTAAAAGTATTCGGGGTTTAATTTGTGTATTGTTAGCCAACCTGGAAGCGAAGAGTGTTCATACTTCCATTTGATGGAAGAGTTCAAATCTAGGAAAAGATAACAACACATTTTGAAAAGGACTATATGTGCATGTTTTTGATCTTTCAGTCAGAGCTTTGAACTCCTCTTTGTCCATTTGAAAGCTTTATACATGAACCAAAAAAATGATACTATAAATGTAAAATGGTATGCTTTAAGGTTCTGTCACAGAACATCACGAGACCAACCCTAAAAAATTGTTTGTTTGCTGTTTATCGACCTACTCATAAAAAACCTACCTACTCAAAAAATTTTATTGATAGTTCCCAGACAAATTTTTTTTTATTCTATTTTTATTGCATTTTTTAAAAAAATTAACCCCTTTTTGACATCTTTTGAGAAAAAAATAATAATTTACCTACTTACCTAATCGTATCCAAAATTGATAGTCGATAAACAGCAAACAGACATTTTATTAAGGATGGCCCAAGGTTCTTTGTTACTGATGTATAACTTTTATTCCGACCAACCAATTGCCAATCTTATTAAAAGGGATTTTGTACATTATGGAATTGGTCTTACTAGTAACCTCAGTGACCATGCAATAATCACGGAGTGTTTCAGTTACAAAACACTTAGGTCTGACATTTTCCATAGGTTGGTGTAAACACTCAGCATGTTATTGTATAGAAAGGTTCTTGTTGTTAATTACATAGAAACATATTGGCAGTCATACATGTCAGTGTCAACACCAGCAAAACACAAGCACTTGTTGGTGCTTTTTTTGTGGTCAGACCATGGTGTTTTACAATTGAAACACTCTCTGTGAACTGTAGTTTTTACATGTATACAAGATCAATTTCATTCTGTGTGTGGTACATTGGTATGCCACTAAGATTTTGGGATGGGTCTGTGAGTCTCATTCCATTTTGAAACATTTAGGTATATAAATTGTGACAGGAAGTTGAATTATTTACAAAATTATATTATGTTTCAAACAAAAATTGAACGTCATATAAATGTTTGGAGAGAAATGTTTTTAAATTTCAATTATTACAGTGGGACCTTAAAAAAGGCATCTGCCAAGACCAAAGAAATTGACCGATGAAGATGGCGAGAGATATGTGACCTGTTGAATAAATTTGGTCAAATTTTGTCTCGCCTGCGACGAAAGTCGCTGAAAGCGAGACATAGGTTTAGCAATCCGGCGACGGCGGCGGCGGCGTAAACTTTTTTCTAAAACCTTCATAACTTTTCAAGGGTAATACATACAAACATCATCTTTGGTCCACAGCAACCACCAAGTGATGACCTTTCCAGCAGCATATATTTTGGATGACCTTGACCTTGTTTTCAGGGTTCAATAAGCACATAAACATTGCGACATAGTTTCACATTCAAGTCCTTTTCTCAGGAACTATAATACCTAGACTTGTCATATTTGGTCTATAGTGAGATCTATATGGGTACATGGCAGTCTTGACACCTGTCGTGTTGCCTTGACCTCAATTGCATGGTTCAGTGAACTTAGAAAATCTGCGACATAGTTTCACATTCAAGTCCTTTTCTCAGTAACTGTTACACCTAGACCCGTCATATTTTGTTTGTAGGGAGATCTATATGGGTACAGGCCAGTCTGACACCTGTCATGTTTCTTTGACCTCAATTTCATGGTTCAGTGACTTTGTTAAATTTTTACATTCAAGTCTATTTCTCAGCAACTGTAGCCTCTAGACTCACAATATTTGTCCTATAGCAAGATTTATTTGGGTCTGTCTGACATTTGTCATGTGACCTTGACCTCAATTTCATGGTCTAGTGGCCACGTTAAGTTTTTCTGCTTAAGTCCATTTCTCAATAACTAGAAGTGGTAGGCTGATAATATTTGGTATGTAGGTTGGTCTTGGGTAGTACATGTCAGTCTGGCAGGTGACTTTTGTCCTTGACCTCAATTTCACAGTCTAGTGAGCATGTTCACTTTTCTGATTAGTTCACTTAGATTTTACATCAATTTAGAGTCCAGCAGGGACAGGCGAGACATCCTTTAGGGTCATCACTTGTTATTGTCCAGGAGAAAAGTCATTCATTTTTCAGAGTTGAATTTTAGAACAAAATATTCGTTTGGGACCAATCTGTATGTTAGGAATTGGGAGGGCTGGATTCCAGAGGAAATTTTAACTTATAAACATATTTAGGTAAAAATTCCGGATCGAAACATATCTTTTGGTCTATAGAGGGAATGATGGGTTTTTAGAGGGGCCTGTTTTCAGGAGTTCCACTGTATAATATAAAGTCTCCCTGTCACAAGACAAGACAGTCAGACTAGTAAGACTGTGGTATTTTGCAATAGGGCTTCTTACTAAGACTTTGATTTTGCAGTTCATATGTTCAGTAATTATGTAATAGTAATTTTCCCTTATTGAATCCGTTTCACTTAGCCCTTGTTTCATTCTGTAAACAATAAACTTGTCATTTAATAATTTAGAATATATGTAATATTTAGTATGCACAACTTCTTCAAAATAGGGTCTCTAAATAGAAGGTTTATAAATGTGTTGTTGTAAAAGTAAGGACTTTATTTTCCTTTAATATATGTATATACATAACATGCATGTATAGGGAGACTCATCAAAATAGTCTCTTGCAATAATACTCAGCATGCCAAGTTTAACTTTGATGGGTTTACTTTTGAAATAAAGACCCATTAAAGTCTACTTTACATCTTTGAGGGGGTATTGCCTTGAGTTGGTTAGTAATAACATATGCCAAAGCAAGAGACTAAGAAATAGTCAAAATAATGAAAAAAGTTTGACCTTCGTTCAGATATTTAATTTAAATCTGATTTATACGGTACTTATGCCTTTTTATGGTAATGTTTTATAATGTTGGATAAAAGCTGTTTATGCCTTGAGATGCATATGTTTTGTAAATAACAAAAGTGTTTACTTAATACTGAAAGTTAGTTAATACCATTTCAATAGGCTGAGGAAAGTAGGTTAATACATGTATTTAAATTTTAAATGTACCATCAACTACCATGTATACTTTAAATGATTTGCACCTAAATGCAGTCAAATTGCACGTGTTGGTTTTTACAGGCAAAAAAAAAATTTTTTTGAAGAGTTTTCAGTACTTGTAGCTCAAAGAACATTTAAAATTCAAAGGTTCAAAATTTATGATGATAAACACAGCACACAGAGCACACAATGAACAAAACAAATTAACACAACTATACACAAGCAATTTTTACCATTTTTACATGAATTACATGGGTGTCTGATGTGTCTTTGTTTCTTTGTTTATCCCATGTTGCCATGTGTATTTAGATTGTTATTTTTAGACTTACAGTTCTGTTCTCACTTACTTTACAATAAATATGGAATAAAGAAATTTTTGTAAACGACAGCAAATAATTTGGTGGGGGGGTGGAATTATAAATATATAAATAAACTCTTTTATATGACACATATCAATATTAAGTTATTGTCTGGGAGGGCTGCAATGCAAAACAAATTGTTGTAATAAAAGAATATCTGGAACTCATTTTTGGCATGGTAGTGATTATATGTATTACAGTAATTGGAAAATTCCCTTTTCATACCTTTGCCAACTGATGTATTGCATTTTATAACATTGATCTGTAAATGTAGGTGGAAAATACTAATTAATCTAGACAATTGTTAATTAGGTTGATTGTATACCAGCATGATGAAACAGTGTCAATACATATGTTTTTGTAAGTGCATGTGTGGGTGTATCAGGCAGTGGTATCAGGTTGTCAAGGCTCCTCAACAAATGTGTACACCATATTCTTATTCCATTCTTGTTTTAAGTTCTCTTTTGAATTTCCAAATAAAATGAATTTTGATATTTTTGCTTAAGTTGAAATAGTCCTCTAGCCCAAGAGTAGTAAATATAAGGAAGGACGACTAAATTTGATTAATTGGTAGTCCCTACTAACAGATTCACACAGCTGTATTTCCTTCAGGCTTGTAAAGACAAGTGAATGAGGCATCTTGTAGTCTATCCAGTTGATAAATTAAGCAACAAACCGTGATGTTCCTCAATTGACATTTTCCAGGGGGTCCAACCTAATTGGTTGGAGAAGTCCTAATTTGGTTGGAGCAAAATCGTTTCTTTACCAATTTGGGTTATGAAGAGCAGTTTAGTTAATAAAAATATTCCCTTTCGGCAATTATTATTTAATTGAATCTTTTTCATTCAATATACTTGTTCAAAATATTAAAGTTTTCAAAAGTTATTGAAGAAAAACCATTTCAAAAATATCGCAGAAGTTCAAAATTTAGGTCTTTGATGTTTTTCTTCAATAGCTTTCGAAATCTAACATATTTTGAACAAATATTGACTGAAAAGGGTGAATTTATTTCGTCATTGCCGAAAGGAAACATTTTTAGCAATTTAAAAGTTATAAGTAACTAAAGTAGCCACAACGAAATTTCCTGCAACTTTTCTTTGGTGTCTTTTCATTGGTTAGTTGGTTCGCGTAAATCATTCATCAATCACTCCCACATCGAATTTCTTTAAAATTTTAGTGGAATTAACATGAAGGTCTATGGAAAATATTTTTGTTTGAACTTTGATTATTTCGGTAAATATACCAAGAGTAGCGGCAATAAATTAGAAAATGATACATATATGTTTTAATAGGGTCTTATTTAAAACCAAATAGCAACAGCGATTCAAGCTGCGGCAAATGATTTTCTCCAACCAAATTAGGACTTCTCCAACCAATTAGGTTGGACCCTTTGTTTTCATAGAATCAATGTAAATACCGCTGAACTTCCAAGGATCAAACAGCAAATGATATTCGAACACCATGGATGTTTCTAACTCTTTTTGTGGTCCCTTTGTTCCACAGGCCTGTTCCATTTGATTTTACTTGGATAAGTGAAAAGGAGGGTGGGAGGGGGGATGACACCACCGATGTTAGACCCACCTCCAATATAAAAATGTAATAAAAGGACTCCCCCCTCCCATGTAAGAGCCCCCAATATAAATATAATTTTTCCACATGTCTTATATATTTTGCAATAATAGAAACTTGGAAATTTTATTTTTGGTGGAGTTGGTGGTGGCGGTGGTGCAGGCTGGGTGGGTGGGGGTAGCAATATCAAATGAAATCTTGCAACAGACTCCCTTTCATTGATAAATGTTCTGGTTTGTTTACTTTGGAAAGACAAAAATCAATACAGGAAAATCACTGTCAATAAACCAGGTCATTTTCCCAGGGATTTTATTTCAGTAATCAATTTCTTATGTACACAACTTGGCCGAGGGACAACTTTCTTATGTAATCAAGTGAAAAAAATGAATGAGAACTTAAATATGCTTTTTTGAGGAAATGTGATCGCTATTGAAATTCTGAATAAAATCGCAGGGAATCAATATTTTATATTGTATATTTCATTACAAAACATGTTTCTTCAACAAATCTCATTAAATATTCTTCAAAGCAATTGTAATGTAGAATTTTATGGGTTTTGTACCTTCATTCTGCATACATTTTGCAAGGATCAAATAAAAGATGAAGTGTTGCATGTCTTGTATTTTCCGTACAAGAGATTTTATACCAATAGATAATGTAATTGAATTGAATTGTTTCTTTGAGTATATAGATATATTTGCATCATAAGATTATTGAGGATTTGATTATTTTTGTATCTACGAGATATTAAAAACATGTAAGAGTATTGACAAATTTTAACTCATGCATGTATATACAGTGAAAATTGCTGACCAATATTAAAGGCCATCTTTGATTTTCTGTGTCACTATCGGCCAAGTGCGAATCGACAAGATCATTATTATAGTCAAGCAATATATGCAATTGTTATAAAAATCATTATTACTGTAATAAACATTATCGATTTTATTACAGTAATAATTTCTTTATCAGGATCACAGCTATTGTTTAGACTATAATAATGATCTCATCGATTCGCACTCGGCCGATAGTGTGTGTGGAATGAATAATACTTGAGTATCATGATGATCTTTAGAACCAGAACACTTAGTACATGTAGTAAAAGCATAGAACCTAAGATTTAGTTGAAGTCTCCTGCTCTCCAGCTGTTTCATTTTCTATGAATTGGACATGAACATCCACAGTGAGACTGAACAGAAGCCTACAATAGAAGTATGGACGAAGACAGTTGGATATAGATTTTGAAAATTGATACTTATTTAATGACCCCAGCTCAAGCTTCCAGAATCTCTCAGGACCCTTAAATTGGGATTTTTGGCTGAGTTTCAAATTCTCCAAATGTCCTCTTTTTCAATGAGAACTCTATGTACTAATTTTGGATTTTCAGGATAGGGACAGGACTGAATTCCTAATCTACTGAATATAAAAGCATTCTCACAACAAAAAACTGTTATTTGGAGTGTACTATACATAGCATGCACCAAATGATATTTGAAAACTAGATTTTGATTTTAATGAAAAAAAAATCACCTTTAGCACACTACATGGTAGTTTCTTACCTTTCCTCATTTTATATTTTAATTTTTTTTCTTTTGTACAATAAAAGAGCTTTCACCATGACAAACAATAATTTTAAAAGCAATGTATTCATTTCCGTTTACAACAACTTATTATATCTAAACAAAATGCATTGAACATTAAAATTGAAATATGAAGCCGTACTTTGAAAGTATGCTATAAAAATATTTTCTCAAACTGCAGGAGCTATTATTTCCTAATTTAGTGTTTGATATATTCCTATTTATAGTGATGTTTCACAATCGTATCGATTGATATCCAGTATACTGCAGATTGTTATGTGTTTATATGGTTTTTATCATTTTTAGAATTCCGATGTCTTCAGGAAAAAAAGCATTGATTGTCTCACTGATATATGAGTCATTGTGGTAGATTTTTCAAGATTTTGTGTGCTTTGGTCCTTTATGTGTGGTTTGATTGATGTCTGATTGCAGTCTTGAAAAGCAATTTTGTGCTCTAATTTCTGGAACAGATATTTTGACATGCCATAGATTACATGTAGCTTGTCACAAAAACAAGCAACAAACACTACTTTTTAGCTTTGTATTTTCATCTTGTTTGAAATGCATTCAAGAGGGTTTTGATGGCAATACTTTTCCTGAGTTTCTTGCTTAAATTGGGAATCAAGAAATTTCATTCATATTTGAAGTTGTATAAAAAAGTTATTTTGTTCAAATTCTGGAGTGTTTTTACTTTTAAAAATTTGCATTGATGCTGAAAAGTTATAACAGACCACGTTTTGTACCGAGCTCTTTATAGAGATGCATTAAAAGTATTCATAGATTTTCTTTATCTCCATATATTTCAAAATAAAACTCTTTCTTTTTTTTTAATCATTGTTATGATATTTCATAGCTGATAGTTGACTGTTAAATTTTAAAATAAAGTAAAAAAAATTGAACAAAAAGTTATTTTTTTTTTAATAAAATGAATTGTCAAATTTTTACTTTGTGTTTAAATCATCAGTTGTCAGGCGGGGAAGTAGTTCACAAAAATTGTCTCCCCTGTAAATTTGTTTACCTGCCATCTCCTCAAATAAACAAGATGTGTGGTGACACAGCCACGGTAAAAAAAAATCAAATTTCTAATATTTGCGGTATTTCTTTTACATTTCACATACTATGTATCTTATGCTGCAACAATCGCTGTACGGAACAGATATATGAGAAATATATAAATGTCGTTGATTAATTCATAAAACATTGTTTTAAAACCAACTTTGATCTGATGGTCAAAACTATGATAATAAAGAAAAAAATATCAGAGTGCATGGGCGGAAACAAAATTTAGGAGTATTATTAAATATATAATTATGCATGGTATAAACCATATGAAATTGATTTCTGTACATGGCCTTTTTCAGGATCCACTTTTTTCAAGTTTTAAAGTATGGAGAAAATGGACTTAGCTCACGAATGATTTGTACTCACTGTGAAATAAATATATGGGGCAATCAAAGGGGAATGTATTACTTTTAAGTATTTTCACTTCGTTAAATTTCACGATTTTCGGAAACGTGTTAATTAGTATTTGAGGTGTAATATAAGGGTGGTTACTATTTGGTATTCTTTTAGAGAGATTTGTTGACAGTTTCCTATTTATACAAAGTTGATTCCCAAAAGAAACCTCAGAAAGAATGCAAAGGAGATAAAAATTTGATCGTGTTTGAACTTTTATTCCGGAGAAACGCTACGAAGGGCGGATATAAAAATTTGCACATGGATTAACAGGGATATTGGCAATCCGTTTATAAATTTTGGTCAAAATATAAAGATTGCCTTTTTGGGGAGCCACTTTGCAAGACAGACACTAACTTGATCTTTTATGCCGATTTGTGCATCGTATATGCATCTATGCTTTCACCTGCAGCAATCTACGTTGTTTTCATATCAATTCAAAATAAAGGAATGGAAAATATACGTATTTTTTTCATTGGAAATAACTTTTATAATTATGCATCTATGGTAAACAATCCAAAAAGTAAATTTCTACCTCATTTAAACAAGAGCTCAATTTCTATTGTTCGATTTCAACCACTTCCCCGCCTGTTGTAAGGATAAAATTCTATGTTTGGTGGTTCAAATTTTAATGAAGTTTGATAAGAAATGGATTCTCAGTATGTATTTAAAAAAAATTGTTTGACAAAATATATGGAAAAAAAATGTTGACTGAATACTTATTGCCTCTAGCTGCAGTAAAAGATGACATTAACAGTATTCTGCTACTATATAATAATATTATTCTGTTGCTATTATATACAGACTGTTGTTTCTATCTCTACATTATATTGTTACATATAAGAGATATTACCTCATAACTAGGTTAGAGAGGTAGAAAAATCTGGCACAAATTATGTCTGAATGGAAACAAGTGGTATGTAGAGTCAAACTGCCTTTGAGTTTCGAGTTTTTTTTAACCATTGTAGTAATTATTATACCCCTGCAAACATGTTTTGGGTGGTATATAGGAATCATGCTTTGCATCTGACAGTCTGTCTGTCTGTCCGTCCGTCCATGTACATTGTCAGCGCATGTTCTGCTAAACGGGTTCTCAGATTTTGAAGAAATGTAACACAGTTGTAGTACACCATCTAATGAAGTAATATGGTTGCTGCTCAAAATATTGAAGGGGAGAAAATTCGTCTCTGAATATCATATTATCAGTCAGGGGTGCAACTTAAATAAGTTATCACCAAAATCACTTAAATGAGTTACTTTGAACTACTGACTTTTTTTAAATAACTTATACCAGTTATGAAGCAATAACCTATACGAGTTACTGTTTTGTTAATCAAGGGACATTACTCTGTTGATAACTTCATTCAGTTATTGAAGTCTTNCCCCCCCCCCCCCTGTATGCACGTGTGGCTAAATGAACAACCCTGTTTATAACAACTCCCCGTATAATTGAAACTATAACACTTAAAATGTTAGACTTTTTTGTGTAAATGGTACCGGACGTACCAGAAAATAAATTGTCACCCTGAATACAGACCATGAACTCGATGGATTGTGCGCCTTACGTAAGCGGTATTGCTCGTCATACGACCGCCATCCTAAAGTCGACCTTTCCGCCCCCAGTCGAATAACATGCATGTACTTCAATAGTTCTTNAGGGTCCAATCTTTATGGGGTTTGGCGCATGTATTTCCTCTCTTTGCGCATTTATAATTGATAGGTAATTACACAGTTAAGATTCCAAACCATATGGGAAAAACTATGGTTTGTTTGAGAAAAATTTTTATCATAAAGAAATTTGTAATCCAAGTTGGACATTTTCAAGAAATCAACATTTGATAACTTAAATAAGTTATTGCTGAAAATACATGATCACTCAATTCAGTTACACAAAAGTACTTCATTTGATAACTTGAATAGGTTATACCCTTGACTGATTATCTGGCAAAAAGGGGGAACGAACCTTGCCAGTGCATGTTATCCTAAACGGCTGCTTAGATTTTGATGAGATATTACACAGTTATAGTACCCCACCTGAAGATGTGCATGAAATAATATTGTTGCTGCCCGAGATTTTGAAGGGGAGATCTGAGATAATTTGTCTTTGAATATTTTCTGGGAAGGGGGGGGGTGAACCTTGTCAGCACATGTTCTCCTAAATGGCTGCTCAGATTATGATAAATAAAAGTGACAACAAAAGTCTGAATTGATCAAAGGGGGAGACCAGTAAGGAAAATCTGTATAACATATGACAGAATCAGTGAAACACAATCCATCACAGTACATTTTTTTTTGGCAAGCTGTCATATTCCAGACTTGGAACAGGTATTTTATAAATAAAATGGTGGGTTAAACCTGGTTTAATGATGCACCAACCTCCCGCTTATATGACGACTAACTATAGCATCTGTATGCCCACAGAAAAAAACAAAATGTCACACAGTTGTAGTACATCACCTGAAGATGTGCATGAACATATATGATTGCTGCCAGAAATTTTGAAGGGGAGATAATTTCTGGTTTTGGCCACCATTTAGTAGATTTAAATGAGTGCTGTCCCATTAAAAGTTTAGGGAAATACAAGTTATCATTTGTGAATTCCAGAGTTGTAAAGAGCCATGAAGTTTATACATATATGTTCCAAAAAAGGTTTCGGTTTGGGTGAACTTTTGTGCCAAATTTGATATGATTGAAGCATATATCATATGCTTATTGGGTAAAATTAAGGATGGAAAGGAAACTGTAAATGAAATGGAACCCCCCTTTTTGGAAGGGAATTTTTTATTCTTATTTCTAAAATACATGTACATCAGAAATATTTATATAAACTGCATTGTATTTGTAATTTGTAATCATGATTCATTATGCATGAACATGATTAACTTAATAATCTAAATCTTAATATTAAAGAATTAAATTTTAATCTTGATGACCTTGATTAAATAATTCAACAAAAGAAGTGTTAAACACATTGCATTGATATTGACCATCGACCGATCAGTTTATTGACAAAGGAACCATTGTATTTTAACAAGACATGTGCATTAAATACACATGAATAGTACCCAATATTACACATTTCAAAATGACCAGAAAGATACAGGTTAAAACTTTGTTGTTCTTTCAAATTTAAAGTGACGTCACACAGTATTTTAAATCTTTTGAAAAAATTAGGGCTGATGTCCAAAGTTCATTGAATTTTTTTTTCTATTGGAACAATGTTTGTTTTAATTTGAGGTTAAAATAGGTTTTATTATAAAGGATTTCATGAGAGGGAGGTAACTAGTGCATGTAGTAATGATCAGATTTTGGTCTAGAAGTATATAAAGATTTTTACCACCCCCCCCCTTTTGCAGGTCATTCAGTCATCTGTTGATTGATATTTTCAGAACAATTTATTGTAAAATATTTGTCCAGTGTTTTCTCTGCTTCTCTATGTAGGAATGATTTGATATTTTGTCTGAAGCTCCTGTATAGTAAGTTGTACCTTGCATTCTCTTTGAGGTCTTTCACTCATTGACTTCCCTGAACATTTGTTGATATTTTTAAAATAAAATGCAGATTTATTCATATTGGCTTGTGGATGTATTTGCTCTAAAGCTTGTCTTTACCAGGTGTCACTATCTACTTCCTGTTTTCTTGCTACATGTATCAGGTTCATCACTTGATCTATTTTCTGTTTAGGGTATATTAGTTGATATTTCTTAAATGGCTGCTTAGATTTTGATAAAATATCATACAGTTGTAGTACAGGGTATATTAGTTTAGGGTATATTAGTTGATATTTCTTGAACAAATAACTGCAAATTTATTGGCTTGAGAATATGGAAATTTGATAGTTTGTCCATAGTTGTGCTTTGCTTGCCCTTACCAGTTCTCTCATTCATCTCCTTTCTGTTTGCTGGGTACCAGGTTTGTTACACATCTACTTCCTGTTTGCTAGGATTGTAACGACCCAGCCCCCCTCTTGTAAACGTCATGTTGTTTGTCAATCCTTGGGCAGTAATGATTTTTTTTAATGAAAAGTCTTCATGATTAAATATTTTTCAATCCTTTTTAAAGTCATGTCAAGTAATATCTCTTATATTTATGTCAAAATGCTTCAACGTTAAAGTCTGACGATCGAGTCCCATTTTTATTGTAACTGAGTCCCTTCTGACTACTTACATTTTAGCATGTTTAAATCCATTTCTTGGCTTAATTACTGTATATAACTGAAGGGTAGCATAATAATGTTTGTTGTTATAACATTTACATCTTATTAATTTCAGTGGTTTGGATAGTCTGGTCAAGTTTCTAGCGACTCCTTCGTCGCCTAGATCCGCTATTTTCGTTGAGTCCCATGCCATAAATCGGTCTGAAGTTTATGTCAAAACCAGTTACAAATTACATCAAATTAGAGTTTTAAGAGTCCCTTTTGACGTCAATATCGAGTCTTTTGAGTCCCCTTTTGCCTATAAAAGGCCGGAATCCCAGATCTTCTTCAGTCGTGATCTGACGGCCCTGGCGAAAGACAGCTATTGTCAAAAGCCAAATCTCTAAATGCTTTCTCGGAGCCTCTCTAGAGTATTGAAAATTATTTGCTGTTGAAGGTTAGAGGCGACAAAATTTACTGTTAAAGTAATTTTAAAGTGTTTGGTCCAAAATTATTTTGGCAACAAATTCTCTTCAGTCAAAATACTGCTTCGTAATGCCTTTTCTGGCATAGTTTTAATTTAGAAATTTAAAGTTTTTGTGAACAACCCCCAAGCACGACCTTGACAAATTTCTGGTCATTACTATTCAAGTTTCATGCGTTATTCCTTAAAGGAAACATATGTCATTTATTTTATTGAGATCTTTATGCCTCTTTAGGATTTTTAGACATAAGAAAACTGTATCATAGTAGATATTAACATGAGTTCAAAGTCAAAAATGTGATATGTTTCCAGTACACATAAGAGACAATGTTCCAGTGGACTCTGTCGGTGCGATTTCATTTTAATGTTATAGAGTGTTTAATAGTTTGATTTCCGTATTATTAAATTCAGATATATTAGTTAGTAATTTATTGTTATTATATAGTTGAATATAGCACTGAACTTGACCAGGCTTATCCCCACTTGCTTGCTTGCATATGAATATGAATATGAGTACTGAATATGATGGTTGATATTTGAATTATCTGTAATATTGAAACTGCATGACTTGTAATTTGATTTCGCCATATTAAATCATTAATTGTCTCGCCCGCGACGAAAAGTCGCGGAGGCGAGACTTAGGGATAGCGTTTCCGGCGGCGACGGCGGCGGCGGCGGCGGCGTCAACAATTTGTAAACTATTGCGAATTAACAAGCTTATGTTAGTTGTAGGTCCATAGTTTTTTATGTGCAGTTGCATCCTTATGGGTACAACTCAAATCCCTACTAAGATTATGGCCCTGGTCCCTTAGTCACACATGAG
>MJUU01047873.1:19261-29870 GCA_002080025.1 Modiolus philippinarum | reverse complement strand
TTCTCTTCAGTCAAAATACTGCTTCGTAATGCCTTTTCTGGCATAGTTTTAATTCAGAAATTCATTTTAATTTAAAGTTTTTGTGAACGACCCCACAGCACGACCTTGACAAATTTCCGGTCATTAATATTCAAGTTTCATGTGTTATTCCTTAAAGGAAACATATGTCATTTATTTTATTGAGATCTTTATGCCTCTTTAGGATTTTTAGACATAAGAAAACCCTAACATAGTAGATATTAACATGAGTTCAAAGTCAAAAATGTGATATGTTTCCAGTACACATAAGAGACAATGTTCCAGTGGACTCTGTCGGTGTGATTTCATTTTAATGTTATAGAGTGTTTAATAGTTTGATTTCCGTATTATTAAATTCAGATATATTAGTTAGTAATTTATTGTTATTATATAGTTGAATATAGCACTGAACTTGACCAGGCTTATCCCCACTTGCTTGCTTGCATATGAATATGAATATGAGTACTGAATATGATGATTGATATTTGAATTATCTGTAATATTGAAACTGCATGACTTGTAATTTGATTTCGCCATATTAAATCATTAATTTTACAAAGTATGATTTCATTCAGCCAGCTGGAGTAAAGATTATACATATATCACTTGGGTCAACTTCACATTCTGATGTTGAGTTTATCCGAGGGAGTATAAAACTGGAAAACTCGTACCATCCCACCCAACCGTTGGATGTATTAACATTGAACTATATTGTTGTCTAGAGAAAGTTTTATTGGTTGTCTGAGTCTCTGTCTATTATTTTTGTTGTCTCTTTGGTTCACTTCAGGGTAATGAATACGCTGGTATAGCGAAAACATTACAAGGATGATTTATCTTCCAGGAGACTGTTCATTATTTTGATAGTTAATTTAAGAAAGCGAAGCATGTTTTTACAGCACTAAATAGGATTCATTCTATTTTACCCATAATAACTTTTTAGAGGACAATTTTTTTCAGAGGGCAATTATTTTTCCCTTAGTTAATAAAAATAATCATTGGTCTCTCCCTCTAATTGCTTTGGACTTTTGTTGTCACTTTTATTTATATTTAAAAGAAAAGCAAAGTGGATTTGTAGCATATTAATTGGATTTACCGTGTTTACAGTATGCTTTGACTTATGTTGCACATCAGAGCATTTTTGAAAATTGGCATATACATGTTGATTTTAAGTTTTTAGTTCAATAAAAAAAAGGTCAAGGGTTGTCTGAATGTTATCTTTAAAATTTTTAGATAGTGCTAGGTAAAGAGGAAAGCAGGTACATCATATGTATATACCAGTACTTTCTGCCACTCTAGGCCTCATTTCAATCAGATTAAATTTTATTCTGCTACAGGTTCCCAGGTTTCCAGAACACCAAATCTAAATATGGATCTGAAATCATTTAAGTCTAAATAAATACAGACATCAAATTTGACCCACTGACATTGTATGTTTGAATAATTTAAACTTGTTGAATAGTAATTTGTGAAAATTGAATGTAATTTGGTACAGTTTTGGTTAACCATTTACAATTACATTCAAAATGATTTGCTACATATAGAAAGTTCTTATCTCTCAGATTTGGCATTCAAATTGATATTTGTTCTTTGGTAAACATTACTAAAATAATTCTTTTGGGTATTATAGAAATATTTTGAGTATGAATTTGTCTGATTTTACATACAAATCTGGATTTTTTCCAGAGGATTATGGTTAAAACACAATTGGAATTGACATGTGAATGCCACATTCTGAATCAGATGTATGAGGGACTGGTACATTGGTTTCTTGCATTGTGTTTGCTGTTTTTCTATTTAAGGCAATGAAAAATTAATTAAGTGGTTCTCAGGCCCTCCCTCATTTAGTTTGAGGCTTGAAAAAGCCCCTCATTGACCCTATTTTTTGCCATTTCAATAAACTAAAAATAAAAAAATCATCTCCCTCACTACATTTTCTTGTGATACATGTATTTACAATGTAAAAAGCTGCATCATCTATTTTTTTTGACAAATAAAAAGATAAAAAAAAAATCACCTCCCTCCCAGAACCTTTCATAACTTTGTATGGCCTAACATGTTCGAGGGATAAAAATGCAAGTTGCAAGTCAAATACAGATTTTTTGTTCCCGGTGAAATAGCATTTTAGTCATCATAGTCTGTGTGGGGTACCCCCTGTACAACCCTGATATATGTAGACATTAAAAGTATGGAGACAACAGAAACAAATTAAATAAAAAAAAACAATACAACAAGAATACAAACCAACAAACAAAAAAAGGTGTAATGTGAATCAGCGACTAAAATATTTATTATTATCTCCCTTGATATTAAACATGTATGCCGTTCTTCATTTCTGATTCACAAAACTTGATTGTAGGCATTTTGCCGGTGCTTCTTGCTATTTTTTTGCCTGTACTGCCAGTGATGTATAGACCTTTTAAGACTTGTAAAATGACTTTGTAAGGATTGATATGGATCACCAGCTCTGATGTCTGACCTTAAAACAGTGAAAATGACATCAGCACTGGGGTTTATTCTTTTTAAGTCGAGAATAACAAGAGTAATTCCCCTTCTTATGGCAGTTGTAACATGAGGTAAAGAGAGTGTAATTAGCTCGTGATTGCCTTGGAATCTTTTTGGCCACCCAATATCTGTCTGCCAGCACACTGATCATCTTCGCAAGCCAAGGGTTACGATCTGGTCCCCCCTCTCCGATCTTAACCCTTGGCTTGCAAAGATGCACACTGATTGGATATAATTAATTTCTATTATTTTTATTGAGAACTTTATTTAATACTGCATTTAAAAATTACAAAATGCCACTTTATTATCTGCAATAAAACCCCCCAAAAAAAGAGGTGCCCCTAGTTTGTGTTAAATTTAAGCAATTTTCTTTGAAATTTGCGGTATTAACCTAAAGGTCAAAATTAAGGACGGAAAACCAATGTCAACATTTAAGTTTCTGCAGTTGAAAATTTGGGCAATAAATGGTTCTTCATGGACAATAACAGTTTGGAGAGAAAATGAGACTGATAAAGTTGTGAGAGGAGGAAACGTTACTATTGTTGCCTATGGAAATTGAATTACACTACTCTAACCATGAGATTCAAAGTCTTGCATTAAAAATACTGTTATTCTGGGATTCAAATTTTTGCATTAGAAATACTGAAATTGTTTAAGTCAGGTATATAACCCTATACGATCAAGTTTGTTGAAATTTGTAAATTTTTAACCACCTTATACTTTTAAGCTTTGTCTGATGAATGTATCTAAACCCTGGCATGTGTGTGGTCGGCAAAAACTTGAACCTTGCTTCTGGAAAGGAGAACTTTAGTGCTTGGATGTTCATATCTGGTATTAGGTTTAATTGTTTGTATTTGTAGAGATTTTGACCTTGACATATAGCCATGAGGGTAGTTTTTAATAAACTTATTCTAGAAGCTTGTAGTTAAGTGCGAGGTTGTATTTATTTGGTATGTGACTTACATATAATGAGAGCTTTCTGGGGTTACCAATTTGTAGACATTTTGACCTTGTCCTCCCCCTGAGGTCAAAAATTTTAAAAACTTATACGTTGCTTCTAGAAAATAGTCATTAAGTGCCAGGGTATACATACAGTAGAACTTCTATGGCTCAAACTGCAATAACTCTAACATCATTGGTTCCTCATACTCTTTTTATATGGTCCCTTTGTTCAAGTTTAAACATAGTTCGACCTTATATCTCGAACACCTCTTTGGCTCGAACTGTTTTCATTGGTCCCTTGGGTGTTTGAGCAATTGAAGTTTGACTGTATTTGATTTGTGACTTTCTTATGACAAGAGCTTTCTGGAGGTACCATATCTGTAGACATTTTGACCTTGAACTTGTCCTGACAGCAATTTTAAAACATTTGCAATTTCAAAACATTTGCAATTTCAAAAAGGCAATATTTTCATATTAATTTTGCACTGACATTCCTCTATACACTGGATGAGCTATCTTGTCTTCTTACAACTCTTGTTTTTATGGAGCAGTAGAGATAGAGCATTATGATACATTCAGTATTATATCAATAAACTAAAACAAATTTTAAATCCAAATTTTCAACTTTTGTCAGCAGTAGCAGACTTTTTAAAGCAAAGTACAGACTTACGAAAGTAAAGTCCACGTTGGCCAAAGTTGCTCAATATATATCTGTATTTACATGTCATTTGTTGTTGTATAAACATATGTTTGTATGTCTTGTATGTTTTGTCATTGTATTTGCTTGGCCCCTATTGGCGTAAATTTACAAATAAATAAATTAAAATTATAAAACTCACTAATAAGAAAAAGAAAGGAAATGGGGTAAGTGTCAAGGATACAACATCCCATCTCCAGGTTAAAAAACCCTAAACAAAGCATGTAGGGGTCACGGTAATGTCTTCAACACAGTGAGGAATCTCAAAACTTATGTCAAGCTACTTCATCAATGGGAAGAGGCTAAACAGTGTTGGTTTGTTGAAATTTTTAGATAGTGGACTTAAATACCTCAATACTCACACAACAATTCTTAAGTGAGCAAAGTATTTATGTATATATTCTTATACAGATGTATCAATTTCACAAACATTATGTGTGATTTATCTCAACTTGGCTTGATCTTTTGACACATGCATTGTATTAATGATTATACTTGTTACTAGCAATTTCCAAAACAAACTAGTTTACTTTGGTCCTTTTGCTTACCCTTATAAAAATGAGCACTATCCAAGAGAATATACTATTTGTGTTGCATCTTTTCAGGCATTACAGAAGAATATTAATGAAAGAATTAAAGAAAGATTTACAGGAAGAATTAAATTATATATCACAAGTCATTATAGATCATCCTAAAAATTATCAGGTTTGGTAGGTATTTAATTTTCTCTAATTTCTGTCCTGTTTTCACGTTTCGTGAACAGTTGGAGAAATACGTTTCTCCTATCTAGAGAGAATGTTGTTCTTGGCAAGTGAAATATGTTTGCCTTTTTCTGACTTCTCCATTGTGGCATCATGAAAAAAGGCGCCCATGCCTGGTGACGTCACGCTCAAAGAACACAGTTATTTCGGATCATCAGAAAAGGGGGGGGTCATGTTTTTGTCCAAAATCTCCTTGAAATCATTAGAGAATTAAAATCCACAACCATATCTCGTGAGAAACAACAATTCTGCACTCTCGATAGTTAAATTTTCAAATATTCGAAATGCTCGGCAAGCCCCAAGTTTAAAAATTTGAAAATTTAACTATCTCTAGTGTAGAAATGTCATTTCTCACTCGATGCGATTGTGGATTCTATATGTAACTTGAAATTTGTCATAAGACTCATTTCATTTTCAGGCACTGAATGTCAGACCTGCTTAGGATTTGACACAGGCAAAAATATGGCCAAAAATCTTATCAAGCTTTTGTGAAGATTTCATTTGTATTAGTTTTTTTTCTTCATTGTGGTTCTTAAAATTCATATCTTTTTTTTTTTACGACTGATGAATTTTGTGGTCATATTATGTCATTCTGATTCAAATAATAGCTTTTGACAAGAAACTCCAAAGAATTTTGATTATGGGTGCAGAGGTAAAAGTGGTAATGACCCTTGAGATTTTGCAAAGAAGGGTGCTGGGTAACATCATATGCACTGTGCTATGTTTGAAATTTTTTAAATACCAAAAAGGCACAATGAGTTTTTATCTGGTGAAATTGCTGTTAGTGCATATACAGGTACCGTATATAGCAATTCATTTGAGTAAATGAACTATTATTGATAATAAATATGAAGGTGATTGATTCAGGATTTATTAGACCCATGACAAATTTTTTGTGTCAATAGAAACTTTTTTCCCTTTTCACGGTCTACTTAGATCCCTCATCAAGGAATAAACTGTATGTTTTACAAATGATTTGTATGTTGTCTGTCAATAACACATGGACTTTATGAGTAGTTTATGATGTGTAATGCTAATAAAGAGGCTATAATGAAATTCCTTAGGACAAATTAATGATCACATGGATATACAGACAGGAAAATCACCAGGTTATTTCCCTAAAAGTACTTTGTCTTCTTTTTTCATTCAGTGCACCTTTAAAAGTATATCAAGTATATCTAGAGGTAATGGTGTTCATAGACATAATATATTTTATTGACATAAAATACTGAACTTGTGAACCTTGATTAAGATATGGAAAGGTAAAACAAGAGTGTGTTGGAAGTGTGAGAAGAGTTTAAAAGGAATGGAGAAAGGGAGAAAGAAACAGTTGGCAATGAGATAGGTGAAAGGGGGATTGGAGATTTTAAAAAGGGGATCAGAAGTGGGAGAAAGTGGGTTTCGAGGTGAGAAAAGTAAGGATGAAGAAAGAGACCCCCTGTCTTCATGTTGAAATATACCTACCAATGTTAAAAAAAAGATTTGGTATTGTATTTTTACTTTCAGTTGTTAAAAAGACTACTTTCAGTTGTTAAAAAGACATTATTATACAAAATCTGATCTCTGTAGAAAACACAAAAGAAACTTAAGTTTGGTCTATATATTGACAAGTTTTGTACATGAGCAGGCTAAAAAAATTAGGGAAATGGAAATTGTACTGAGTCTTTTTAGATGACAAAGGAAAAAGATATGATTATGTCCCAAGTACAAAAAGTTGAGCAACTACAGTTTTACCTTTGTCTGTCCATCTTTACAGATAGTCTGGCAAGCACAACCCTTTTGTGAAGGGAGGGGGCATGTCATTTTCCAGTATTTTAAAATATATAATAATATTTGCATTGTATCTTTTGCAGGCATCACAGACGAGTTATTGTAGAATGGTTAGGCGACCCAAAAGAAGAATTGTCTTTCACTGCCAAAATACTCAAAGGAGATGCAAAAAATTACCATGCATGGCAACATCGGTATGCCATTATGATAAGTGTTGTATATGGTTGCCTTTTGTAGTCTTAAATAAAGATTACAGAGGGCAACAACAGACTTGTCAAGGTACATATCTTTTCATAGAAGTTCTAGATAAGAATTAGGATTAAGTACATAGCGATATTCTTATAATAGAACATTTTAGAGTTCGAAATTGTGTATGCTTAATTTGTACTGTTTTGTTACCGATGTGTTTTTCAGATACCATAGCCAGGGAACCAGGCTAAACTGATTGCCATGGGGGAAATATCGCAGTTAGTCAGTTCTGATACAGAGTAAAAAACTTTGAAAATGAAAATAGCTCATGTTTCTAAACATAGAAATGCATGTTTCTGTGTCAACTTTTTAAAAATTATATATTATATTTCAAACTAGAAAAATGAAAATAGCCCATTTTTCTTAAAATAGAAATGCATGTTTCTGTGTCAAATACATTAGAATTATAATGACATTATTCTTCAAAATAGGATACAAGAAACAGTTTTAAATACTGTATATGTTATGCTAATATTTGCATTTTATAGATATTTGTTTTCATTCACATATCAATATTCATGTTTGTTTTTGTCAAAATGAGCATTTGAAATGGTCCAAATGCTTCCAATATGTCAATCAAATATTTTGATATGGAGAATATGTGAATGTTGCAAAGTATGGCCTGATTTAGAAAGACTTTCTACCATTGATTTAAACTGTTTGTAGTTTGATTTCAAAATGTCAAGCAATCAAAGACTGGGAGAGAGAAAAAAAAGGAAGAAAGAAAACTGAAATGAAAGGAAATGATGTATGCAAAGTTTCATGTTGAATTGTTTTGGAATTCAAAAAAAAAAATGCACCAAAAAACCATATTCTGATGAAAAAAATATGAAAATGAATATAATTAATAACTGTTTATGTCCAATAAATTGTCTTTGCAGAACAAATTTACTGTTATAACAAATGCATGCAATTATGAAATATAAAANACAAAAAAACTAATTATACAACTGTTTAAATATTAATAACCTTCTTTTCTTCAGACAATGGGTTATACGAGAATTTAATCTATGGGAAAATGAATTGGAATATGTCAACAAACTTCTTGTAGATGACCTTAGGAATAATTCAGCGTGGAATGAACGATATTTTGTAATTAATAATACAACAGGGTTTACTGACGATGTGGTAGATAGGGAAGTCAGGTACATTATTATAAGTTTTGAAACTCTTTTTAAATAAAAACTTGGGTACATTTCTTTGCAAGTGAAGCCATGTAAGACTTGAAAGTGTTTTTATGTTAAAACATAATAGTTTCTACAGTATGAAGGCTATTTCATTTCTTTTATCTAGTCATTTTTGTCACTATTTCTGTATGGTGTTCTGATTTCTGGCATTATCAAATGGAGGTAATTCACTGTGCATCAACATTGCCATTATGTAATGGTACCCTACTTATCATCATTTATAGTACTTGGATACCAGCATATTTGGCAATAGATGAAATACACTGTAAACCACATACATACAAGGATATACACAGGAACAAGTCCAAACACGTCCTGTTGATACAAATGTAATTGGACATGCAGATATGGTATTTGTTTTGTGAGAAAAAGAAAAAAAAGCAAATTTTCCGGTTTTCTTCAATTTTTTTGGCAGTTCAATATGATATTCTCTTTAATAAGGAAGTCATGTTCAATTTAAAACTTATACTTTTTATACATAAACAGTTAAAAACCTGATACTTTTTATAACAAGGAAGCCTAATTCATGTTATACTAGTATTTTGTTGGTTGTATGAAAAGGCAGTACATTTTAATATTTGATAGGTACATTTTATAGCTTATCATACTATATAACTGGCAAGCTAAGTATATATCTGAATTTTGATATGCTTATTAGTTACTAGGATTTCAATACTTGAAGTATATGTCAACTGCAAGCAAGGTCAAAAATTTATTTTTGTCGTTCAGCTGTATTTCTATTACCTCCCTTTGTTTCATAGATAGAAGAAGTTTTCTTGAAACTTTATAAATACTTGTCGATTAATTTTTATCTAAACTTAGCTGTTGTCCATGTGAACTGAAACCACTTGACATCACAAAGTTTTAACAGAAGTTGAGAGCACTCTCTGATAATGGCATGGGAAAATCTGATAATTTCTTACAGAAGGTAGCATTGTGCAATGATAATTTGATAATTGAAAGAGCTGCTTGATAAGATAGGTGTATTTAAATAGATTCTTATAAGGCCATAATAATAAATATCAGAGATGCTCATCTTCTCCCACCCCCTTTTTTAAAGCCTTGAAAAAAGTTTCATAATTTTTGGTCATTTTCTTCAAAATTTACAACTATTCTCACTGCAGTTGATAAGAGTTCAAAATGAAATTTACCAATCCTAAAATTATCAATAGTTGGGGGTTAACTTAGGTTTTCTGTTCAGGACAAAATTCAAAGAATTTTTTGAATACCAGTAGATACTTATTTGAAATTAATTTTCTCTAATTTCTATCCAGTTTTCACATTCCCTGAACGGTAGTGAAACATTTGTTCTCCTCTCTAGAGAGGAGAACAAGTTTCCTGACATTTTCCGCCAAATTTACTCAGAATACAATCCTCGGTGATTAGAGAACCAGTTTCCACAACTTAAACACGTTGATTATGAAATTTCTCACATCTCGTTAAATAAATTTTCAAATTTTTAAAAGCTCTGCAAGCCTCGCTTTCAAACATTAACAAAATTTATTTAACTCGATGTGAGAAATTTCATAATCAACTAGTTCTTGTTATGGAAACTATATATTCCTACTTATCTGGACTTGAATAAATTGTTTAATTTCAATCTTTCAGGTATACACAAGATTTCATCAAGAAAGCTCCAAACAATGAAAGTGCATGGAACTATTTGAAAGGGTGAGTTAAGGAAATGTGATTTGCATGGATCTTCTTGAAAAAAATGTTTCTTGATACTGTAATATGAGTATACTTGATCTCAGTAAGGTCAGTGTTCTGTTTTACAGGATTAGATTCTCTGAATTTCTGCAAAACCAAACTATTCTTTTAACTGGATATACAATCTTGCTACTGTCTAGACAAAAATCAAACATTGTTGGTGATGCATTGTTACCTAGAAAAATCAATTGAAATGTTTGCACCATTTCTTACTTTTAGACAGTGATTAATAGTTATGAGTAATGAATGCATGGCATTTCAAAATTGATTGTATTGTACATTCAAAGGGAGATAATCAAAATGTGTCTGAATGTAAAAAAATATCTACTTTAACCATTAAAGGTAAAAAAAATTGAAATAAGAAACAATTATTTTAATATTCAGAATTCTCATGCAACTTCATGATACGATTGTTTCAAGTTATTTTTTTTATCTCAATTATTTAAGTGGAAAATTCTGTAATTTTTTAGCTCACCTGGCTATGCCAGGGTGAGCTTTTGCCATCACTTGGCGTCCGTCGTCTGTTGTCCGTCGTCCGTCCGTCCGTCGTCTTTCTGTCTGTCCGTCATAAACTTTTCATTCAAAGATCTTCTCCTCTGAAACCACTGGGCCAATTGGAACGAAACTTGGTCACAATAGTCCTTGGGTGGTTCCTTTTAAAAAATATATCCAGCAGGTCTGTACCTAATCCAAGATGGCCGCCAGCGGGGAACATAGTTTTTACATTGGACCCTATAGGAAAGACATTCAAAGATCTTCTTCTCAGAAACTAC
>MJUU01047873.1:0-10974 GCA_002080025.1 Modiolus philippinarum | reverse complement strand
ACACTATATGGAGATGTGCATGAAGGAATATAATTATTGTCAGAAACCAGGAAGGGGAGATAATTCAACTTTGAGTTTTCATTGATTCCCTATGTATGGGTTACCTCATACCTACAACTCCTCTTAATCCACTTGAAGGATTTTGATGAAACTTTAGACAAAGGAAGAACACTATATGTAGATGTGTAAAATGTCAAATAGGCTGAAAAAAGGGTGAATTTTATATTTGTCTGATTTAGACAGAGTGTTTTCATTGGAACCCTTGTGAAAATTTCTTTCTTGAAGATTATATCATTGTGTCCATACTTGTATTGTGTCCACACTTGTACTGTGTCCACACCAACTTAATTTTGCACTGACCATATCGATTCAGGGTTCAATGAGCGGGGGGTATATTTGGCTGCCTTCGGCGACAGCTCTTGTTTTGACCAGAATGTACATGGTTCAATTATATCGGTAGTTTTTGTTTTTAACTTCCCAAAAAGGAAAAAAAATATTTGGCCATGCCCAATCTATTAAATAAATTTAAGTAATAAAAGCAGAACAATGCATCACTTTAAATCTAAAGTAAGAATGTTGATATATTAGAAGGGGGTAATAAAACATATACACATTTCACTAAGCAGAATGATAATCTATCATATTGATTTAATCATGGTAGGTCTCTGGCTGTACATACTGAAAATTGTACCATAAACTGTGGCAAATTGATTTGTATGTCACTTGAAACTTTCATCTTTTTTTTGAAAAAATATGGAAAAAAATGCAGACGGATATTATGTTATGCATTCACCGTTTTTGTATTTACTATAAATATCCTTGTATTTTTCAGAGTTTTGTTAGATCGTGAATTAAGTACATATCCAGGATTAATGGATTTCTGTCAACAATTATATGATGACAGATATCGCTCACCATATTTGATAGCTTGTATGATTGATGCTTATGAAGAAATGTTAGAAAACAAAAGCTGTGATGTAGAACAAACTCTGAGTAAAGCTGTACAGGTATACAATTTTATTGACTATCTTCAAATTCAAGTGACTTGTGTTAAATAAATTTAGTATTTTAGTACCAATCATAAATCCAAGATGGTTGCCCTGCTGATCTTAGTTTACATTGGACCCTATGGAATGATGTTGTAAATTGCTATTTCTGGAAAATCCTCTCATTGTGAATTGTGAATTCTTGAAAACTGTTCCATACATCAAGTTGATATTAACAAGGTATGGTAACATTAGGGTCATAAAACAAATGTATGAGATTAGCATAGACCCAAGATGGCGGCAATTGCAGATCATTGTTTAACATTGGACTCTATGGGAAAATGTTGTTAATTGCTATTTCTTGAAAACAGTTTCATATATCAAGTTGATATTAACTCGGCATGGAAATTTGATGGTCATCTACACAATCTTGTATATTGGTACCAAATCAAAAATGGTCGCCACCAGTGAGTACACTCTAACTTAGAACTATATAGAAAAATGTTCAAAATTGATTATTCTCGAAAACCATTTTATACATAAAAATGATGTTAAATATAGGCATTTTAATACGACAGTAATCTACCAGATGATGACTTAACTACCAATTGATGGTCACCTCACAGGGTTGCCACACATCCTGGAAAACTGGAAAAACTCTTGAATATTGTTTCTGTATTCAAGGACCTGGAAAAGACCTTGAATTTAAAAATATTTGGAAAAAACTTTGAAAAACCCTTGAATTTGAAAAAAATTAATATCGATAGGCAGTATATAAGCAAAATGTGCAAAATGATTATCACAACCTAGAATTTTGTCTACTGTTTTGGCCCCTGAAAATAAATAGAATATCCTTGAAAAGTCCTGGAAATATCCTTGAATTTTGAGACATCAAAGTAGTGGCAACCCTTACCTCAGATTAATCATTCAACCTTGTGGGAAATATTAATTGATCTGTAACCATCAGGTGAGGGATACAGACTCACATATGAGCCTCTGGTTTTACACCTAGCATAAATTATAGTATTCAAAAATTTCCCATAATGATTTTTCAGTAAAATAACAAATTAATATTCAGTTTATCCATTAAAAATTTATATGAATTAGATTCCCTTTGTATCATGGATAAGAAGACAATGTTCGTGAAAATTTATAGAAAACTAAATGAAACTACAAAAATTCACCTAACAATCTTTAACAATGAGCACGTTTTGGAAAAATTGCCTGGTCCCTATTTCTGTACAGCTTTATCTTGAATAAGGCCATACAAAATTAATCAATTGGTTCTCAGGCAATTTTTCATTTAAAATGATGAGGGAGGGAGGTGATTTTTTTTATCTTTTTATTTGCCAAAAAATAGATGAGGCAACTTTTTACATTGTAAAAACCACCAAAAATGTAGTGAGGGAGGTGATTTTTTGTTTTTATTTTATTGAAATGGCAAAAAATAGGGTTAATGAAGGGCTTTTTTCAAGCCTCAAACTAGATGAGGAGGGCCTGTGAACCAACAAATTATTTTTTTATGGCTTAAAGCATGTTTAAATTAAAAACTCGATATTGTTAGGTGAGCTATTAATGGGACCTCAGATAGAAACATCAACACCAATGGACCTCGGCACTTTTGGATAATAACAAGAAATTATCCAAGTTTAAAACCGGGACATGAAAGTAAACACATTTTCATGGAAAAAGTGAGGTATCACATAGCAAAAACAATATATGTTTGTATAAATTTATCTCAAAGGTTACAAATTTATATTTTTTTTCCCGAACTTCTGGTGACAGTGACGAAACTTTGTAGACCAAATATCCAAACAACTATCACTCAAATAAAAATGCAGTTGCAAAAGAAAAATTAATTACAGTATTTTTTTTTCATTTCAGATGTGTACATCATTAGCTGATGAATTTGACACTATCCGCAGAGAATATTGGAACTATGTGTCTCGTGTTTTAACGAGTAAATTTGGACAGAATACAACAGAACAAAATAATAGTGGCTCTTCATAGCACTGGCTTTGTTATTATGACCTAAATTGTGTTATCTTCGTATGCATTCCCATGTATACGTGTGAATATACTTGGGCATAATTCCTGCATGTGATTTCTATTCACGTCACAATCAGTGTTCGATGGAGCTTTATGTATATACTGTACAGCTTTTGTTTTGGATATATAATTAAGTTATTTATATTGCGATAACAATTTATTGCTGTTTGAAAACCTTTGAAAGATTTGCCAACCCAAACCTAGATTTTCATATTCGTTTGCGCAAATCAGTAATTTCAAATATTTATTTTTGAATGTTCATAACTGAAATTTCCATAAACTTTAATATTGAAAAAAGTAAAGTCACTATTGAAAAAAAAGAGTCAAGAAATTTTGGAATTAAGAATAATAGTAAACTTAAGAATTGAAAGTAGAAAAAAATCAGTACAGTGTGTTAATACATTTGAAGGCCCCAAGAACTGGAAGTATTTTTATCTTGTATAAAATTTAACAAAACAGAAAAATGATAAGAACACAACCAAGGAGGCAATAGCCAGGAGATCCTTTTCCAACCCGTAGAGAAACAAGGCTGTTAAGAGATACTAACCCTCAAACAAAAAGCTGTGAAACAGTGTGATAGTTATATTTTATCTTGTTTACTCAAATTGACTGCATCTATGACCTAAGTCAGTTAACGCCTAGATGTTAACATTTATTAATTTTGTTTACCCAAATTATTATACACTAAAAATAAAACTTATTGAATATATTTTGTATCTTGCTATCATTATACATTCAAGCTGTTGTGGAGAAGATTCTTATGAAATAAGTCCATGATTGCAAGGAATATTTTAGCTTGTCTGATTATTTCATCTGAAACTTATTGAAATACTTACAAAATAAGGTGGGAATAGAAAATTGTCTTTAGTACAGTATTACTTTCTAGATGTTTGAAAGTGTTTCTTCTTTCCACCTTCTCCTAGGAAAGTACAAAACAAATTATATCGCCCAACTTAATAGATTGGGGTATTCAGCATTAAACTTGTTCTCAAGTAATTTCTGTGACATTTTTCTCAGCTTCTACTGAGAGATTTAATTCAGATTTGGTATGTAGCTTTATATTACACTTCCTGTTTAACAGAACTTGAAATTAATGTGTTTTGCTCGATATTGATTTCAGACTTGGTAGGCATTTAGGTGGTTCCCAACACCAATAGGAAATAACTCTAATATCAGCTTTATGTTTAGATTTTATATAAAAGTGTTGCCTACATTTCACAATAGTGACATAGAGGGATTGGCAGTGTATGTGGCATATTTTCTTGGGATAAATTTTGTCACAAATTTTTTGCGAAATAAACAGGTACACTTTCTTATTATTTTGCATAGAGCTTCAGTATGTATTATGATGTTTATTTTATGGTGTCAGCAAGTTTCAAATCTGCATTTTTAGCTGACCTGGCTAAACCCTATGTGAGCTTTTGCCATGACTAAAGACATCCATTGTTCAACATCTGTCTGTAAAGGTTCACATTTCGATTGTCAACTATGAATTTAACCAAGCAAAAGTTAATCAAATTAGACCTGAATTATTACTATGGTCTGTACAGCCAGAGACTTACCATGATGAATCACCGAGATCGATGTATCACTCTGCTTAGTGACATATGTATTCTTATTGCCTGCTTGATCTATATACATGATTTCGTTTGAATTTTAAGTGATGCAGTCTTCCACTTGACATGTAAAAGAACTATCAAGAAAAGATATAGTCATCTGAAAATGTGGAGTGGTATGTTTACCACAATGATTTATCACGGTAAGTGTCCAGCTGTACAGTAGTATAAAGTTTGCCTCTAGGAATGTGGCAAGTTAAACTTCAATTTCACCCCAATTTGTATCTTCCTTATAACTCAATAAAATGTTAGATATAAAAAATTTGATGGAATGTAGAAGTAATGAGCAAGTTCTACCCTACAATTTTGAAGAAAATCAAATTACCAATCTTAGAGTTATTGCTGTTTTTAGCTCAGCTGGCCATGCCATGTTCGACTTTCACCATGTCTTTGGATCTTTTGTTAGTATGTTCATTATAAACTTATCCTTTAAGGATCTTTTTGAGGACTTCTGAATGGATTTGTACAAAACTTGACATGCTTACCCTCACGAAATTTTCAAAAAATAATATTAATTTTATCCAGAAAGTTCATTGTTTTATTTTTTATAATGATTTGTCATTTATCTTCATTAAACAAGTTTCACGGTTACCATTTGTTTTTGAGATGTGCAATTTTAGATATTTTCACCTGAAATATATAAAGGACGCTGAATAGTATTTTCTAAGTTTTTGTTGAACCATTGTTTAAAGGAAACCTTATCTCTTCAAAATTAAAAAATCCTCGACAAAATAAATCACTTTTTTGTTTTTGGTATTACTTGAGTAAATTTCCATGAAAAACGTGCACTACCATAAAACCTAATAAAACCAATAAAACTCAACCAAAACCCTATTATATGATTTACATGGATATCGAAATCTCAATTTAAATGTAAAAACATTAACATGTACATGAAAATTCGACCAATTAAAAAATCTCCAACATCTAAATAATTTGACAAGACTTTGTCTACCATGTTATTGTACCTTCATATAGATTGGAGTTATCACTCTTCGTACGTTACCAGATTTATAAAGCGATAAAAATTCCAGATTCACATAAAATGTTGAGATTTTTATGCAAATTTAATGCTTTTATATGTCGATTTCTCTGTAATGGCAGGCATGACACCCATGATTTTTGGCATATATGTCCAGATGATAGTCGTGTTTCTGTTTAAATTAATATATTTCGAAAATTCAGGTAAGTAATTTCTTATTCCAATTTTAACACCGACAAATTATAAAAATCAATGAATAATAAGTTACATTCTAGCTAGGAAAACAAAATTTTAGGTCTGGACTTTCACAAAAATAGCTTCTTATCAGGCTATCAGAGATTCTTACTTATTTCTGTAAATTTAAAAATACCATATCTAAGATTCTACTATAGGGTACCCCTTAAAAATGAGAAATTACAGAAATTGTGACCACGGAAACTTTCTACGACAATGAAAAATATAAAATTTAAGAACTATTCCAGCCTATGAAACAAAAATTAGTCGTGTGTTATTCTGTTGACCCAAACTTGCAAACTAAGCGTCTTTTTCACATTGGGCACCCTACTATATAGGCTATGTAAGTTTGGTCCCTTCAACTTATTGAACCTTGGAGAGCACATTCACACACCCAATGCCCCACACATGCCATATAATCCTTCATTTATTGAACTCAGAAAAAGAATGACGAGTCCTGTAACTTCTAAAAAAAAACCTGAAGTTCTCAAAATGAAATTTTCTCATAAGTTTGCCAAGGTCATTATCCATGTAGGATTAACATTTTTGTGCACAAACATCCTGCAAATGGAAACTTAAAATCTAGAAAACTGTAGTAAGAGTTATCCAGACAATCATATACCATTTAAACGAGTTATCCAGACAATCATATATAGTCCATTTGGTGGCTATGAAAATAGGAAAAAAAAAAATTAAAAATCAGGTTACTGATATAACTTATTTTAAATTAGATTTTGTTAAAGAGTTATTCCATACATATCATGAGTGAATTTTACAGGTGAATCCATCAACAAATAAAGAAGTTGCCTATTTCACTTAATGGTAAATTGAGGTTTGTTTTTTGTGTCAGTAAATTGGGAGTGACAAAATCTAATTAAACAGCCAACATGTGTTGCATGTTTTTCTCTAATTCTTGTTGAAAATAAATACTTCCCAAATGATGTTCGATGAACTTAATAATCAACATGTTTAGACATTGATCTCACTTGCTGATTGGTTGTCTCGTGTCAGTTTCAAGAAATAGTGCAACCGGATGTTGATGAAATTAACACCTGCATCATTGTCTAGCGAATTGATTTTTACATTTTATGACTTAGATAACTCAATTTATTGATAATATGACATTTTTTTATCAAAAATATTACACCCAACACCCCTTTCAATCAAAGTCGCAATGATATACATAGCAACGATGATAGCAACAAAATGGCGGCATACTTGAGACTGGAGACTACGGAGATGGCATTACGTCAAATAAATTGAGTAGGAATTAGAGAAAAAATCTCTAACATTGTTTTCCGGTTTATTACGATAATTTCTCACATCTCGATAGTTAAATTTTCACATTTTAAAGTTCTCGGATAAACCTCGAACTTTAAAATGTGAAAATTTAACTATCTTGATGTGAGAAATATACGTAATAAACTGAAAACAATGTTAGAGACTATATATAAACAACAGGTCAGCTGACTTATCATTTGCATGTTGGTAAATGTTTACTTACCAAATTTGGAAGTCTTGAGTTCATTATACTTTACCTGTTCAGGTAAAAATCAATAGTGTAATGGCATTTAAAAGTACAAGCGACCTTTTGATTGACAATATATGTACCTCAATTATTTATTCAGACCAATACACATCTGTAGTCATATTCCCCATCAGAATTGCTTTCACTATCACTGTCTAAATTAATTACAATTTTTTGAACTTCCTCTGAAATATGGTCAGATTTCCAATACTTTGGTTCAACTTTTAATTCCACATGTTCACAGCAGTTTTTCCATTTTTCCGGCGTTATTGTTTCAAATCCTTTTAAAATGAGTTCTTTCACATCGTTAATTTTGAAAGTACAATTTTCTCGACCGACATATCCCTTGACATCACCCCATACCATTTCATTTGGGTTAAATTCACAGTGTTATTGGGGGAGGCGTAAAACATCATGTCCCTTACCACGCAAATATTCATCGGTTTTATAAATAGGTTCAGGTTTTTTTAACTTTATGATTTCATACAATTCATTTTTTTAAGTTTTGAATCAAAATCTATACGATGTTCCCTCAACCATTTCTGCATATCACATTTTTTAGTAGCTGTTGTTGGAGCCTTAGTGCCCTCTTTAATAACACTGTGATAGGAGGCTGAGGCTTTTTTCAGGCAGCGCTGAAACTAATTGTTCCGTGACCCATTTATTAAAAATAACAGCATTCATTTCTGAATGATAATCACGTCCATCAGCATGAAGTGACCTAAAAACAAGTTCACAACCTGGTAAAAATCCATTTTTACAACCAGCGTGTAAGACAACAAACCGCTGACCTTTGTTTATTGGCAGCTTTCTACTTTCTGTGGGATTTGGAGGTGCCCACTGATGTGTTGAAGTATGATGGGTATCAACCCATGTTTCATCAAAAAACACAATATTGAAACCCTCATTTCTCTTTTGTTTTATTGTTCTCAAAAAATTTACTCTTTTATTGATTAAATCGGATCGCTCAACCAAAGCCCTTTTTTGCAATCTACTTTTACATACCTAAATCCCAATTCATGCAATGTTTTCCAAAGCTTATATTTTGACAGTTTTAAATAATTATTTTTTTCCAGATATCCACACAGTTTCCTAATAGATATGGATTCATTTTGGCAAAAAGTTGAACCACAACTCTCCTAATCAAATCCTTGTCAAAACTATCCAAAGAATCCCTTTTACACAGTTTATTTGTTTTTTCACATGGTGCTGTAGATTCCCCTTGTACGAGCTTGTTAAGTAAAGAGCGACTTACTCCTAAAGCATGTATGGTCCTGTCAATAATTTTATTCCAAGAGAAAAAAGGTGCTTTGCGTTTACTTTCTGCCTCAAAATACTTGTAAACTTTAAGAATTAATTCCTTTTTGTCTTCAGAAACTTTTGGAGGCATTTTAGTATGTACATGAAGCATACAACAAAGCTAAACTTATATAGAGCAAGAAAATCATGGCATTTGCTTATGCTAATTTGCATATAAAATTGAATAATTTGCTCTGAAATTTTTATAAAATCAATTTTATTTACATTAGTATTTTTTTAATTGAAAGTCCATTATTTCATTTTATTTCGTTTTTTAATTAATATGTATTCCCCATAAGTATCATGTGAAAAAACAAAGATCTACTAGTACCTATGAAATATATATATATATAGCATTACCATATTTGGATTCCAAGTGACCAATGGCCATAGTTTATTTTGAAAACAACAATGGAAATAATCAATATGCTTATTTATTTATGCAAATGAAGATGTCACATTTCAATACCTCACATATATAGAAAAACCATGTGACAGAATTAGTATAACAATAGATAGGTAAGGTCAGGTGAGGCTGTTCAGTTCTATGGCATACTCCCATTCTTGTATTCTTGAAAAATTACTATTGGGAGTAATGTACAAATTCTTAATTTATGAGAAAAATTTATAAGAAATTTGTTTTTCAATTATGTATTGACAATTTATTAAAGAAAATTTTAAAAAGATTTATTTAAAAAAGACCCCTGATTTTTAATTAATTTTTTTCCCTATTTTCATAGCCACTAAATGGACTATACCCTTTAAACTAGTTATCCAGACAATCATACCCTTTAAAGAAAATTTTGCACAAAAATGACTGCATTTTTAAAGAAATTATCTTTTAATAATCAAAATATAACTACCTAGCACTTCTTTGATATATGCACAATCGTTAAACAAAATGAATAATTGAGGAGTCATCCGGACAAACAATCTACCCCTAAAAGCAATATTGCAAAAAAACAAAAAACTTAAGTTCAACATCTTAACTTGCAATTTTAGAACCTCTAAATCTTTAAAACTGTAGGAGGGGTTATCTGGACAAACCATGTTCTCTTTAAGCAATATTTTGCAAGAAAAATGGACATTAAAGCGGATGCCATTTTTGGTTTAAATCAATCCAGAGGTTCTCAAAAAGATCTCTTTGCCTCGGGGCGGGGGTGGTGGTGGTCACTTCCAATATGTGATGTGATAGGGATGAGCCACTGGAATGGGTACCTTTTTAGCTCATCTGGCCAAAGGCCATGTGAGCTTTTGCCATCACTCGGCGTCCGTCGTCCGTCCGTTAACTTTTATTCAAAGATCTTCTCCTCTGTAACTACTGGGCCAATACTAACCAAACTTGACCTGAATCATCACCAGGGTATGCTCTTTCAAGTTTGTAATTTTTATGACCGTAGACCAAACAACATGGCTGCTGTTACTAAAAATAGAACATAGGGGTAAATTGCCGTTTTTTGCAAATTACTCAAAAACCATTACAGATATCAAAATTCTGACAGGGCTAAAAATGATCAGCGTGATGAGATCTACCTGCCCTGCAACTTTGAAGAATATCCGTGTCTTGGAGTTATTGCCCCTTTTCCGTAAAAATTTCAGTTTTTCGTTACTTTTAGTCTAATATATTGAAAATCGTAGAAGATAGAAGTGACGTTTATATAAAAAAAAATGGTCAGCATAGTAAGATCTACATGTCCTGCAATTTTGAAGAAAATCTGACAACCCACATAGGAGTTATTGCCGCTTTTTCTTTGAATTTTCACAATTTTTTAACATTTTTACTTTCATTTCAAAAACTGTTTGAGATAAAGGTTAAATGTGAAACCACAATTTCTACATATGTCAAGCAGGGTCGCATCTCATCCAAGATGGCTGCCAGCGGGGAAGATAGTTTAACATAGGACCCTATGGGAAATGCATTCAAAGATCTTCTCCTCTGAAACCACAGAGCTTATGAGGACCAAATTTTGTCAAAGTAGTCTTTGGATGGTCCCCTTTAAAGTTTGTGATTTTTAGTTCGCCTCAACGAAGTTGAGGGGGACTATTGGAGTACCCTGGCGTCCGCGTCTGCATTTTGATATATATCAAACTTTGCATACAGATGCATCTTGGGCTATCTCACAGCCTCTAAGAAAATTAGGTCTTTTTGACCTATATTTTCCGCTTGAGTGCCTTTCATTCAATTCAAGATCCAAGTTCACATCTCAATAACTGTACATCATAGAATCTTCCAATCTTGCATGTGCATGCATCTTTGGTGGTAGGTCAGCATCCAGGCAA